>JAIFHC010000723.1:0-50000 GCA_021229015.1 Solen grandis | reverse complement strand
GTTTGTTGTTGTATGTATGAATCTATCAAATATTTTGTCCTATATTTTCTGTAAAATACAACCATCTGACTGACCCATTTGATCACATGACTGGAAGTTGAATGTAGCTAGGTAGCGAGTGTAAGCGAGACAACAACAGAACATATTGGTCTTTGTATACACTAGTAAGAGTTGCATACAAGAGACCGATGACTTGACTTACCGTCGCCTCAACAGTATTTCAGTCATAAAGCGACATCCAGCTAATTACAGGTGCAGGAAGACCCCGAATGCACGGAGAACCACAGACCTACCGCAAACCAGCTGGAAGGCTTCCTCACATACAAGAGACCAATGAGGTCTTTGGTTAGGCAGTAAAGGAATTAAGTAATACTCAGGTATCTTACATTCCTCCCATTCCAACATGTACTTATTTCTGCTTAATTAATAATTAACAGTATCAAAACTTCAACAAACCCATACTTACTTTTCACCTTTTTCTTTTTCCTCCTCATCTAAATAGGAAAACTCTCTCCATGAATCAAAATTATACCTGGAATATAACAATTTTACTATTAGATATCTATCTTGAATGCACAGTTCCATAACCCACCTATTAGCATATCTTTACAATAGATTACAGTTAGATTTTGTCCCACAAACATGATGTTAACAAAGGAGCATATGTCATTGTTTGTGGCCAAACCAATTTTATTCAAATAAAAGTTAGGATCTGGGAACTATCCATTAGTATACATTCCTTAGTTTTCAAGACAACAACACACAGCTTTTTTTCCCTATCATAATACATTTGTGAGAGAGATTTAGGGATATTACTAAACACAACAATTACCAGCGTCACTTCATTATGACAAGAGGGCCAAGATGGCCCTAGATCGCTCACCTGAGAATAGTATCATTCATTGCCTATACAAAACAGATTGCTTTAGAATTAAGATGATGAGGTGAAACAATGTTCAGGAATTTTCTGACCCCATCCACAAAAGATATCATCATGACAAACATTCTGCCAAAGTTTGAGGATGATTGGACCAAAAATGTTGCCCTCAGAGTATAAACAAGATATTTCTAAGATTTGACCTACTGACCTACATTTCTATCCAGCCCCACCCATTTTCAAACTGGTTCGAGATATCATCATGACAAACAATCTGACCAAGTTTGAGGAAGATTAGATTAAAATTGTAGCCTCTAGTGTGTAAACAAGAAAACATTCTGACCAAGTTTGAGGAAGATTGGATCAAAATTGTGGCCTCTAGTGTGTAAACAAGATTTTTCTAAGATTTGACCTACTGACCTACTTTTTGATCCAACCTGACCCATTTTCGAAAGGGTTCAAGATATCATCAAGACAAACATTCTGACCAAGTTTGAGGAAGATTGGATCAAAATTGTGGCCTCTAGTGTGTAAACAAGATTTTTCTAAGATTTGACCTACTGACCTACTTTTTGATCCAACCTGACCCATTTTCGAAAGGGTTCAAGATATCATCAAGACAAACATTCTGACCAAGTTTGAGGAAGATTGGATCAAAATTGTGGCCTCTAGTGTGTAAACATCAAAATTGTTGACGGAAGACAAGATTTTTCTAAGATTTGACCTACTGACCTACTTTTTGATCCAACCTGACCCATTTTCGAAAGGGTTCAAGATATCATCAAGACAAACATTCTGACCAAGTTTGAGGAAGATTGGATCAAAATTGTGGCCTCTAGTGTGTAAACATCAAATTGTTGACGGCCGACGGCCGACGGACAATCAAGTATCCCAAAAGCTCACCCTGAGCTATGCTCAGGTGAGCTAAAAAGATACTGAACTTTTTTTTGCAAAATGAGATAGGACGCACCAGGACAGTGCACATGATTCTAATATATCCCCCACTTCTTTTTATTAACTATAGGAATATAAATGATTCCCCTACATTCTGTTAGTTAAGTGATGATTATGAATATCAAGTTTTTATGAGGCAAATCATAAAAACAAGCATTAAAGGGTTTCATAATAGTATTTTTGTGAAATATCTGAGTGTTTTTTTTCTTAAACATTTTTAGCTAGTATTTGGCTATATTTCAAAAGCTAGTTTACATACTTTTCATGTGAATGAATATGTTTCATGAACATACATATTGAATTTTTTACAAAGATGGAGAAACTAGCTTTTAAAACTTTTACCAATAGACTTTCCTGATCACCATACAAATACATTCGGATAACTTCTCAAATTATTCAATAACACTGCTGAGAAGACAGGTGATCAATGGTTGATCTGATTAACAGATGCCTTTGTTTGTGATAATATTTATGAGCATAGCCATTAAGGGAACATAATCCCTGAACAAAAGGCCATTTCACTCCGAAATCAGACGTAAATCTACGCAAATCAACAAGCACTTCCGGAATACCTAACCTACATCCTGGTGTAAAATTTCACACATTGTTCAATGGGAAATAAACATGCACTTGAGACTTTTCCCTTGTCACTGATTGGTAAATTTAAATCAGTGAATTATACTGGGTATTAACGATCATCTGGTTAAATGGTTTACCAGTAAAGGCAAGGTTTAACTTTTCACAAGAAAGACGGGAAAAGTCCCTCTTTGCAAAGTGGTATTTTTGCCTGAAAAAGCCTTGATACAATCTTGCCACTACCAGGATTTGTACGTACTAACTCCATATCTTCAGTACGTACACTCTACAGATCTGCATTGCACTACAAACACCGCTACACAATGTTATGACAGTCAAAAATACTTGATCCCTTACCAAAATCCATAAAATTTATTTACATCCTCTATGGTTGAGCTATCATCGCCAATGCTGGGAATTCTCTTCTGATTTGACCATCTGTAATTAAATCAAAACATGTTTTCCAACTTGGAAATAAATTCTACATAATTGGCTGTTTGTTTGTCAGTTAGTTTGTTTGTTGGATTTAACGTCCCACAGACAGTATTTCAGTTATTTGGAGACTATGTCAACTTGAGACTGATATAGTGCTGTCACAATGCAGTATCACACCGTACACATGTGGCATGGTATCACACCAAATCACATTATCCTGACACTGGGTCAACCAGTCCAGGAACTACCCTTATATGCTGAGTGCCAAGCAAGGGAGTACCATTTTTTTAAACTTTGGTATGTCGCGGCCGGGGATGGAGCCCAATACCTCCAATTCTGGAGGCAGACATTCGAACAACAAGTCCACTGAGGACTAGTCTCACTGACAGTATTTCAGACACTCAAAGACATTTGTATACATGAGACAGATATAGTGCTGCTGTAATATCACTCATTAGACAAGTGGCATGACAGCACATTCATTCACATGAACTACTCTTATGTGTTAATCATAAGGATCATGGTGGAGATATACCAGTATTATTTTCAGTGACAGATGTTGCAGCCAGAGATCAAACCCCATACCTACGTTATGGGGCAGAAACTCCCACCAGAACATGTCCTATTTCAATGCACTTGAATATTCCTGCATATATATCAATAAACAAAATTCAAAAATCAGTAATTAAAACAAACTTTTTTTTTTTTAAAGAAAAAAAAAAGTTGAATATTGTTTAAAGTAATGCTTCAAAAAAGGCCCGATACTTTGGTTTCTCACCTTGCATTTTCTGCAAATGCTGGCTTAAAAACCTCAAAGAAGTTTTTATTAGAGCTTTTATTCATGGAGGGCACCGTGTCGTCAAATAGTGGATCTACACTATCGTAGGCTCGGCGCTTCTGTGATGTTCCTAGAGTCTCCCAGGCTGTGATATACACACAAGAGTTTTTTATTTATGACTTTTTACCACACTAATATGCATACATTTTTTTCAATTAATGTGAAACCAAATTTGAATGAAAGCAATATTTATTGTATTCCAATTACATTTCCAAAGTGCCATGGTCAAGTGGTAGGTGACTGCAAATGTGAAGGCTCTGGATTAGAATCCCGCTGACTGCCCAATGTACTGGTGCAACCCAGGGATTAGCAATTAGTTGACAGAACTTGTGTCTCAATCAAAGTAAAAAGAAACAAGTTTTAACTCTAAAACACTAAGGCATAGCAAAAGGAATAAAACCTTAACAGACTTCCTAGTGACTTGCAGGCTAGTCGTGTAATATGCTGGTCACTCTCACAAAGGCCATTTCCTTGATAATAGACTATAAAGTGGTATAGTCCTCAATGTATGAAAATTTTTAATTTGAAATTTTCTGTCTGCTGTAAAATATCCAAATATCTTTAAGTAAAGTTCTCTAGATTTTCAATGATTTCTGTGGTACTATACTCTTGAGAGTAATTATCAAAAATATTTGACCATACCTCGTGTGATGCACGTGAAATAGTCATCTTCCCCTTCCTTCACCTCCAGGCCACGTGCTCGTCTCTTATCAGGATGGTGGTGTAAAACCTTTCTTTTGTCTGAAACATATTGCAAAGCATAGCCAACAATGGAGAATTAGATTTTGGAAATATTACATGTAGTTTGCATAGATGCATCTATCATAGGTCAAGCATCAACAAGAGCTCCGCTGACAGCGGGGCAATATACGCCCGAAGGTATGTATTGTCAGGGAATATCCTAAGACAAAAAGGATAAGCACAAACATGTATATATAAAGTATTATTTCAACAAGAAGGATTGGCAATGTTAATCTTCAAGGGCTTTATTATAACAGTGGCTACAAATAGGTTTTTCATGTTTCTTATTATGTGAATAGTGCTTTAATCAAGAGTTACCTCATTACCAGCTAACCCAACATAGTTTATGGTCAGTGTAATATGCTTCTTTGGTTCCACATATACAGTCTTCAATGTTGGTGAATATGAGGTCAATTGTGGAGTTATTATCTGTGGTTGGACCTGTCATGATCTGTTTGAAGCGGACACAAACAAAAATACTAACTTAGCACCAGTTAAGATATTTGACCTTAAATTGTGACCTTGACCTTAAACCTAGCCATCTGAAAGCTATGTTCTGCACATCCTCTCACTCTGGGTGATACTTCTGCCAAATAGTTTCCATTTACATCCAGCGGGTCAAAAGATACAGAGCGGACACAAATATACTTACTTTGCTCCAGTTAAGATATTTGACCTTGAATTGTGACCTTGACCTTGAACCTAGCCATCTGAAACCTATGTTCTGCACATCCTCTTACTGTGGGTGATACTTCTGCCAAATAGTTTCCATTTACATCCAGCAGGTCAAAAGATACAGAGCGGACACAAAAATACTAATTTTGCCCAGTTAAGATATTTGACCTTGAATTGTGACCTTGACCTTGAACCTAGCCATCTGAAACCTATGTTCTGCACATCCTCTTACTGTGGGTGATACTTCTGCCAAATAGTTTCCATTTACATCCAGCGGGTCAAAAGATACAGAGCGGACACAAATATACTTACTTTGCTCCAGTTAAGATATTTGACCTTGAATTGTGACCTTGACCTTGAACCTAGCCATCTGAAACCTATGTTCTGCACATCCTCTTACTGTGGGTGATACTTCTGCCAAATAGTTTCCATTTACATCCAGCAGGTCAAAAGATACAGAGCGGACACAAAAATACTAATTTTGCACCAGTTAAGATATTTGACCTTAAATTGTGACCTTGACCTTAAACCTAGCCATCTGAAAGCTATGTTCTGCACATCCTCTCACTCTGGGTGATACTTCTGCCAAATAGTTTCCATTTACATCCAGCAGGTCAAAAGATACAGAGCGGACACAAATATACTTACTTTGCACCAGTTAAGATATTTGACCTTAAATTGTGACCTTGACCTTGAACCTAGCCATCTGAAACCTATGTTCTGCACATCCTCTTACTGTGGGTGATACTTCTGCCAAATAGTTTCCATTTACATCCAGCAGGTCAAAAGATACAGAGCGGACACAAAAATACTTACTTTGCTCCAGTTAAGATATTTGACCTTGAATTGTGACCTTGACCTTGAACCTAGCCATCTGAAACCTATGTTCTGCACATCCTCTTACTGTGGGTGATACTTCTGCCAAATAGTTTCCATTTACATCCAGCAGGTCAAAAGATACAGAGCGGACACAAAAATACTAATTTTGCACCAGTTAAGATATTTGACCTTGAATTGTGACCTTGACCTTGAACCTAGCCATCTGAAACCTATGTTCTGCACATCCTCTTACTGTGGGTGATACTTCTGCCAAATAGTTTCCATTTACATCCAGCGGGTCAAAAGATACAGAGCGGACACAAATATACTTACTTTGCTCCAGTTAAGATATTTGACCTTGAATTGTGACCTTGACCTTGAACCTAGCCATCTGAAACCTATGTTCTGCACATCCTCTTACTGTGGGTGATACTTCTGCCAAATAGTTTCCATTTACATCCAGCAGGTCAAAAGATACAGAGCGGACACAAATATACTAACTTTGCCCAGTTAAGATATTTGACCTTGAATTGTGACCTTGACCTTGAACCTAGCCATCTGAAACCTATGTTCTGCACATCCTCTCACTCTGGGTGATACTTCTGCCAAATAGTTTTCATTTATATTAAGTGGTTCAAAAGATACAGAGCGGACACGAAATTGCTAACGGACGGACGGACGGACAGACGGACGGACGGACAGACGGACGGACGACCAGCGGCATAACATAATACAGCCCTTCGGGCGTATAAAAAGACATTAAAGCAAAAGGTTAACCATGACACTTATTTTGATCATCATTTTCATTCAAACTGAAATTTCTGAAATCAGACAAAAAAAAATCAAAATAATATCTGCACCCTGTATGATGTATCACAGAACTTCTATACTTAAAAATATCCTTAATTTCTCAATTTTATCAACCTATGTATATAAGTTTTTTTTTGTTGGGTTTAACATCCGAAAATGGTATTCTAGTCATTTGGAGTCAATGTCTCCTTGGTGCCGCACTGCAGTATCATGTCATAAACATGTGGCATGATACCAAACCCATTGGCCAACCAGTCCTATAATTACCCTCTATATATACTAAGTGCCAAGCAGGGAGCTGCAAGTGCCATTTTAAACAACTTGGGACAGTATAAAGATGTATGCATATCACTAACAGCAGGCTCAAACAGAAAATGACATTCAGTATGTATTTGTTCAAAATTTGTAAATTGCAGTGATGTAGACTTTGTGATTTTTTAGCTGAAGGCAACTTCAAATTGAGATTTTTTGTGGAACACAGTCCTGATTGTTGATTCCGAATTAACTTACAAGCTTTCTTTATCTGTGCTTCAGTTGCTCTGTATCTCAGTTTGCCAAGCCCTAACACTGCATAGTGGTCTTGTTTCTGTAACAAAATGTAACATAGCAACAGATAAGCATTTTCTGTCTTTAATATACCAATACCACTCCTCACAATAACAAGAGCTGTCACAGGACAGTACGCTTGACTATGCAAAATGCTTGTTGGTAAATCAAATAAAATCAGGGCTGTAAAAATCCACTCGTCCGCTCATATTTACGAGTGAATTTCAGGGTCGGACGAGCTTAATTTCCCTGAACACTCGTCCGATTGGACGAGTAACTTTCGCGGCCAAGAAAGATATGTTTCAGTAAAAAAATGAATTTCATATTGTTACGATGGTAAATCATGATAATAAAATGCTTTGCTTGATCAAGGGAGCTAATTTTGACAAAATATCATCAAAGCGACGCTCATTTAAGGTTTAGCGCAGACTGGTTCACAATATTCTACGGTGTTTTTTCAATACGTTTTTTATTTGTTTGCGGCATATTCCGGGACTGCGGCACAGTCAGGGACAGCAAATATATTAAATATGTCGGAACAATTGCAATGAAGACGCTTCTCGGCGACAGAGACAATGAATATACAAAAAAGCGAGAGTTAAAACATAGTAAGCACCAAAGCGCTTACGATAAAATGAAATGCACAAGAAAAATCCCAGATCATTGGTTTTCTGCCTTTCTGTGGTTGACGAAAAAAAAAAAAATGTTTTGCAGTGTTTCCGCAAATATCAAAAGCTTTATACAACTTTACAGGGAGCAAAAATTAAAATCATTTTAGGACAAGCTAACTTTGTTTAAGGATGAGTAAGATTTTTCACCTACTCGTTCTACAGGACAAGTGACCTGAAAGAAAATTTGACACCCCTGGAAATCTATTTCAATACTTGCCCTTCATATACCCAGTATATAATAATAGTAAAAAATTATATACCTTGATAGTCTAATACCCCTAAATAGGTTTATGAAGTCTAAAATCAATCCCATGCCTAGTTACTGAGACATAAACATCACTGTGCATGCAAAACTTTATCCAAGTTAGAAAAGGGTCATTGTATAAAATTCAGTCCAAGAGTTATCCTACTTGGTTTTCTGATGCCCCTAAACACTCCTAAACTTTCTAGTCAATACCATATACAATTTCTGATACATAAGCTGGATAGTAGCTTGCAAGCAAAACTTTAACCAAAAATTCTAAATCAAAAAGTGGCTCTAATCTGCATTATATTCAGTCAAAAACTATCTGCCACTATAGTATGATACCACTGAACATAATTAAAAAAAATTCAAATCAAACCTATGCCTTGTTACTGAAATATATGCATGAAATTCCTTGCATGCAAAACTTTAACCAAAATTTCTAAGTTAAAAGGGGGCCATAATTTATATTAAATTTAGTCAAGGGTTATCTACCTTGGTTGTCTGATGCCTCTGAACATATTCATAAACTTTCAAGTCAATACCATATATGGTTATTGAGATATAAGGTTGATAGTAACTTGCATGTAAAACTTTAACCATAAGCTACAGTGCCAACGCTGACGTAAGGGTGACTACAATAGCTCTCATATTCCTTGAATAGTCAAGCTAAAAATGACTAATTTACCATCTATTACCCTATCAGCTAGGTTGAATTGAGTATTTCAATATTCTTAATTATTAAATTTCATAACATAGTGATCAAACTAATATAGTAAGGGATATACTAGACTGAGTACAACTATTTAACATCAATTCACAACAAAAGATTAGGGGTCTATGATTAAAAGTTTGAAATGTTAATCTTCCTTGCCAATTTGCATCTTAGAGGTTTCAAAAGGGATGTCTTTTCTTGCAAATTTGTGACTATGCATGGCATCA
The DNA here is from genome assembly GCA_021229015.1 of Solen grandis. Taxonomy (NCBI): domain Eukaryota; kingdom Metazoa; phylum Mollusca; class Bivalvia; order Adapedonta; family Solenidae; genus Solen; species Solen grandis. The sequence goes on along the minus strand of JAIFHC010000723.1, from coordinate 40,872 downwards.
AATGAAACGGCAACAGAAAACCAAAGCTTAATTAATACATTGAGTGCACTTTGCCTTGCTCAGTCAATAAAACGGGCACATTATAATATCACAAAAAAAACAACAACAACATTTTCACAATTAAACAATTTCCATGACATCTTATGGAAATGGAAAGTGTAAAGATGCAAAATATATCAATAGAATTTTCAACTGATAAATCTCTACTTCAATGTTTATATTTAATCACAACAACTTCAGATAAACAAACCTCTACTGTTAAAAATTCAAAACTGAAAACCCAATTTCCATTACTGTCATAATTAAAATAACTAAACCATGGTCTGACCTTCCATTCCTTTGGATCCAAACTGAGATGGAGAGAATCATCTTCTTCAACCTCTTCTTCTTCCTCACTTTCTGATGAACTGGAGCTGGATGTGGAGATCTGAGAGAGTGTGTGTTTGTGTCGTCGCCGGAGACACAGGGATTCATACCACCGACCTACAGGCTCAACCTTTATAACTGCTGGGGCTGTTGAGACAAATTTTATATTTATATCTACCAGTAATAAAAAATATCTACATCATACCGAAAATATTCCAAGAATAAATAAGCCATAGAGTACTGATTTAACTATTTTGATATTTTCTTGATACGCTATGTCTAATGACTCGCCGTATACATAGATGTAACAAACTCTGCGTTTATTCTAATGTGCTACATTTTCATCAATCATAAGCATTAAAATTGGCAATTCACTATGAAAACACATTAAACCTATTTCAGACATAATAATTTACCATATTAGTTAATTGTCATACAATGACATTAAGAGGGTGAAATACTTGATCAAAAACTTCACCTTACTTTTTTCTATTTATATCCTCCATTACCTACATTGAACACCAAGTGTTCCGAATAAGATGTGTACAGTCAGAATTAAACTGGGAACACAAATTCGGGGTAGACGAAATTTTTCTTGTAAACTATATCATGTTTAAAGTCCAAAATAAACATTTCCAATGTTGGAAACATTAATATTGTGTAGTGAGCATTAAGATAGGTGATAATATATCAGTGAATGAGAATAATCTCACTTACTCAATCTCATTAATTTGCCTAATATTTATTTCATCTAAATATATTTGGCTATTCCATATATTTTACATAACACTGATTTACACAGCAAGATGGTGGACAATTGACAACCTCATTGGATCTGTCAACTACAAAAGGATTTTTTGACATTGTAATTGTAATATTTCAAACTTTAAAGTGATCAGCTAATATATTTTTGTGTTTGTTTTCTATATATGACAGTTACTTTGTCAACGAGCGCATGACCAAATCTAAAGTTTTGTTACATGTACCTCTATGGGAAGCCATAAGACTTCACATATCGGTTGAAAGTAAAAATGTTAAAAACCTGTCTACTGAATGTTAAAGGTGACGTATGATATGCAATGTCTTATTTATAGGACTAGACCAATACAAAGTTTCTGAATTTATCATCTTTTCTTTTTTTCTTGTGCACCCTGTCGAGTGTGACATATAAATGTACAGATGTAGATATAGTGCTAATGTAGTTTCTTAAAGATCACTTAATTCTGTTTCTGCCCGATGATGGCCTCTATAAACATGCTGATAATTCTACTGTATTTGATTAATTTTCGTTTTTCTTTTCATTTATTAGATCTAATCTCTACTGAGATCCGCTCTGGTTATTTTTTTCGTATTGGCCTCCGCTTGATCTCTACTCAGGCCTTATATAAAAGCTTCGGGAAATTTACACCGATACCCCTACCTCGTTTCGGTCCTAAAAATGCACACCTAAATATCCACGCAGATATGGTAAGGAGACATATTTTTCTTTCCATTTCATTCAACATCATTGTCTTAGCTTACTGATTTCACCAGTTTTACAGCTACGGACTCACCAAACCTCCAAACTCACCGTTTAAACCGCCATATTGTTTATATGCAAGGGTTGAATAACGTGACTAATCCGTGATTGGATAACTACAGTTAGGTTCAACTCGCAGGTTATGCGGTACAGAGCGGTATGTGGTTTTCTCAATCTATAAGTAAATAGAACGTATTTCACATAAACTTTATTTTGAAAAATCGTTTTATACAGCAAAATTTCTTTGATTTTGCCAGGGCCAACTTAATGGCAAAGAGCATTTACCTTTTCTTGATGAACAGTCGTAGCTGAACCGAGCTGTAGTTTAAACTGGTTCGCCTATAGTCACGTGATCAATATTTACAAAATGTCTTGTTTAAAACTATGAGGTGAGCGATGTGGTGCTTTCCGTCGCCGTATTTCATGAAATCGGTAAACTAAGACAATGATAGGGAGGTCGGAGGAAAAATGAAAAACTTCAAAAATAATATCATGTAATACATCATTTTAAAGTTTATTCAATTACTTACACAAAAGCATAAAAATAATGTCCCTGCGTTGACTGGTAATCGAAAAAAAAAAATTTTAAGTTAACCCCTGTCAGCATATCTATCTGTAAATTTTTCTGTAGTCCAATTGCTTATCCATAGTTCCTATGTGATGTCCTAGAAACTATTATAGGCCACAATCTTTAAAGGTATAGGTTAAAGTGGGCAAAACTTGCTGTTTTTAAACCATTATGGTTATTTAATTTTCATTCAATGTTACAGAAATTCTTCTTAAATTAATCGGCTTCAATTAATCATTACATGAAAAAATATTTTGATAAATTCAAAAGTAAAAACTTTATTACCAAAAAGATACACAGTTTATTGTGTTTAGGGTTGAAGAAAATGAGAATTCTACCTTTATGCCATTCATAGGAAAGTACCCTACCCTGAATTTACCTTAGAAGAAGGTCGCCAAGAGATGGGAAATATGATGTTGGAACTGTACTGTATATTCCCAAATTGAAAAACAAAGAATAACACATAGGTTACTTTTCCTTACGTGATAAAGAGTATAATATTGCTTAACTGTAATATGAAAATTTATTGATACAATGACAAATTCAAATTGTTATTGCTATTTTATGTATGTAGACAACATGTATGGTGGAGGTACCAGACATATCTGTAAACATGGAAAAGGTCACTGTCTCTAATAGCAAATCAATCACTTCCAACACAACAGCTGTTAACTTAATATCATGTCAAACGTTTCACAAAAATCCAAACATTAAGTTTGTTTTGCACTGACATTGTGCAATTGTTCACAATTATTTTTTTTCTTGTCTTTTTATCCCATTAAATATTTCTCCATTTATGGGACAGTAATAAATTCTTAAAAGAAATCAATAAAAATCAAGCACTTAACTACTGTATTTCACATTTTATTCAATCAACTATTTCACATTGTCATTTATATCTAATATAGTGTGGGTGCCCAATAAATCTTAAATTAATTCACTGTCTTCAACCAGTCAATATAATTCAAGCACTCAACACAACTGCAGTTCACAATTTCACATTGTCATTTACATAAAATGTTTTTAGTAAATTGCTTAGTGTCTAATCTGAGACTAAGATTTATAAGTCACTGTCTTCAAACAAATTTCTCCAATTCACTTTTTGTAAAAAAAAAAAATTAAATTCAAAATAGTGACAATACACTACTGCAGTTCAATTTACATCACATCAACTATTTCACAATTGATTAGAAAGTCACTTATACTCAATATTTTCAGTAAATTGCATTGTGTTTGAGCCCAACATTTCAATCTTAAGTTGGAGCCTGACATTTTAATCTTAAACTTTAAAAAAAGTCACAGTCTTCAAGCAAATCCATCTCTACAAATAAAATAAGAGGTCCATGATGGCCCTAAATCATCAAACTGATGACTAACCATGCTGTTACAAAATTCCAACTTAATCGAGATATCAAGACCAACATCTGATCAAGTTTGAAAAATTGTCAGGACAGCGTGTGGAAAATTATATAAAAATTGTTTTCCCTAGATTGTAAACAGTAGTCAACAATTAAAGGGCCAGAACTCCTGACCTTATCAGCAAATGTCAGTCATAATCAAATTTAAGGCTGGGTAAGTATCATGATGTATCACGATTCTGTAGGTCCCGATACGATACACTATCACGATATTTGATAACATATAACAATGTAGTTTACTGTTTTAACATAGTCAACTAAAACTTTTCTGCAGAAAATAAATTTCTGCATCCATTTTGCTATGCCACTATAGCATATGAAAAATATAGAAAAAAATGAATACCTATTTTATATATATATATATATATATAAATATATATAAAATCTTATTTTGAAACCTAGTCTAGCAAGCATCTAGTCAAGAAAAGGCAGCAATGACGTGGAAATAGAAATAAGCTGCATTACAAGTGTCATAATCAATTATCCTGCTTCAACACTAACACATTTGTGGCATATTTTGTCTATTTAAGTATTGTTTGAGAAACAATACTTTGGGTAAGAACCACGATTCTGTATCGTCAGCAAAAAATCGCGATATATCAATGCATCGATTAAATCGACCCAGCTCTAATCAAACTTAGCCATTAACATTTTTGACAAGTTAGAAAAAGATTATTTCAGAAATGACGTTGCTTGAATGTAAGCATGGTGAAAACTGGCATCTTAAATATTAAAAAGTGCTTAACTCCTGACTTAATCAGCTGATTTAAGCCATATTTGAACTCAACCATGACATCAGGGTCATAAGCATTCTTTAAAACAAATCCATCACTTCATTTAAAGTCAGTCTTCACACAAATCCAACACTTCAATAAAAAAAATATCAGTCTCCAAACAAATCCATCACATCATTTAAAAAAATTAGTCTCCAAACAAATCCATCACTTGGTTAATATCACAATCTTCAAACAAATCCATCACATCATTTAAAAAATCACAGTCTTCAAACAAATCCATCACATCATTTAAAAAATCACAGTCTTCAAACAAATCCATCACATCATTTAAAAAATCACAGTCTTCAAACAAATCCATCACTTGGTTAATAATCACAGTCTTCAAACAAATCCATCACATCATTTAAAAAATCACAGTCTTCAAACAAATCCATCACTTGGTTAATATCACAGTCTTCAAACAAATCCATCACATCATTTAAAATAATCACAGTTTTCAAACAAATCCATCACTTCATTAAAAAATCACAGTCTTCAAACAAATCCCTTCATAAAAATCAAACCTCACTTCTATCATCTCTTCAGTTCTTTGAGGCTACTCTCAGTCTCTCAGATGGGGGTCTGGTTCTGCCAGATGATAACTGAAATGATACAAAAATAATAAAATTAGCAGTATAAATATACCATGTAAAAAAAAAGATCTGCAATTTGTTCTTATCTAGTTCTTACATTAGATATTATTATAAGATATTACATATTCATGTTAAAATTAAAATTATAAAGATTAAAATACTGAAGATTTTATTTTTTATGGGTAATTTTTAGTATTTGAGATATAAAAAAAAAATACATGAACACATGATTTATTTGGTAGTCTTAAAGTTTACTAGTAATGATTTATTTTGTAGTCTTAAAGTTTACTAGTAGATAACCTGTTCATTCTAAATTTTGGCTCTTACTTTCAAACAATTATTTCAAGGTCCCCAGCCTGAAGATCATTTTCAAGCTTGAAGCTGTATATGATGTTTGGTTCAGTGTCATACACAACATTGAACCAGTCTGGATAACCTGGCACCTGCAAATAATACATACATCTTGATATATTCTTAATGTAAAAAAAAATCCAATTAAATATTTTGAAAACAATGTATTCACTGTCTGACTTCAAAATTTATTTCAAATGCAAGAAAATGTGCACTGAGTGGTCTTTTTAAGTAGTATAATTATCAATTACATTTTATCCATTTAAAAAGACTACAGATAAACAAAATTAAATGAAAGAAAAAAACACAAGTGTTATTGCAACTTGTATTTCCTTAACATAGAAGCTTACAGAAACCAAGATGTTAGCTGGTTACAAAGGTTAAAAAAGCCTTCCTCAAGCATATTACTACACATGCAGGCAAAAAAATGACAAGGATGACTTGGCACAATGTTAGCACATGCATTTTTTAAGTTGAAGAGTTTAAAGCTCTGGAACTCCAATTTTTTCACGTCTAAAAAGATTTTTTTTTTTTTTGCAATTCAAGTAATTTCTCCTTTTATGATACCAAATTGACAATGCAGTTCCAAAGGAAAATTACTATACCTTAATCTACAGCATTCATTTGCTGTCTTATAAATACTTTCTATATTAAGTACTGTTTTTGTAATTCTTTATATCATGCATCAGAGTCCCAGAAACATATAATGCAAATCAATATTTGTAAGAGTCACCTGAGAAATAACTTTGCCATGATACCAGTCCAGTACCCCATTTCCAGTGTCAAAGCGATGTCGCACTCTTCTGCCTACCAGTATGTGCCTATGACCCCCCTGCTCATGATTTCTCACTTGAGCACTTGCAACAAGCTGCTTTACATTGTCTGACAATTCAAGAACAGTTAGATTTCTTCTTTTGCCATCTTCAAACTTTGTGAAATTAAATACAGTTTTATTATCTGTTTCTTGGTGAAGCACATGATGTCGAAATCTTAACTGAGCCTTAAGAGCTTTTATCTGCATGCTGTTTGTTTTGTAGGACTTAATCTGATTCTCCACTTCTTCTACTGTCTGCCATAAAGAAAACTCAATCATGTCTCTGGTGTATTGCTCAATCCGTCTTTCTTCATTTTGTTTTGCTTCTCTCATTTTCCGAGTTTTTTCCTCTAACATCAAGCGCCTTCTTTCAAAGATTTCTGATTTTCTTTCCTTGAATTTTTTTAGACTCTTTCGTGCATCTTTCCTAGCACTAGCAAGTAAACTTTTCTGTTCATTTTCATCTTTCGAATTCAACCAGTCAAGTGTCTTGTTATTGGCAAACATGATGTATGCCTCAGAGGCAATTGTTGTTACACTTGGTTTTTGTTTCATAATCTGGTCTAAACGGCCAAATACACTTTCTGCAAAAACATTACTTTTAGGTACACATTTCAGTTTGGACCGCATGTTTTCGTCATCTACAATTGCAGAATACTTGCCGTCAGGCAAATGGTCAGCAAATAGCTTTTTGCAAGTTACACCTACTGCAGGCAGAAGAATTGATAGAATTACTTCACATATATTATCAATAACTGATGGCTCAATTAACTTTTCAAATATGCAGTCTCTCAGTATTTCATCAAAATAAATTTCACCAGATAAAAAAAGCTGCAAATTATTGGAAGCATTTTCGATGGTTTCTATAAATTCTTGATACTTGGCATTCATGTCTAAGATATTGACATCTTTGTCTTCAATGACATTCCATAATGGACATGTCAAGAGCTTGCTTATCAGCCCTAAGCATTTTACACCAGCCACAAATTCTGGGGTTTGTAAATCTTGAAGCACACTTTTCAATAGTCTGTTGTCTACAGATGTGCAATCTGTGAGAAAAGTTACCATTTGTTCATGAAAAAAATAAACGCAAGCTGCATTGGAGAAGAGAATGTTAAATCTTGCTCCTCGGAATGTTTTCAGTGGTAAAGACCTCAATCCATTAGCTTTTAGGAAAGGCTTCACAAAAACTGAAAATGCTGCATAACAGCCGGATTTCTCATCGCCGCCTGCTGCAAATGCTTTAGAAGCAGTTCTAACTAACCGAGTTGCACTAGACTCTGAACTTGTCTTAAACGTCCCATCCGGTCTTGGCACTTCATCAAACATTCCACTTTCTGCATTAATAAGTGCTTTATTACATGTTTCTGCAACATGCACTAGGCTGTGAAGTCCACAAAAAAAGTTTAATAAGTTATTGAAAGGCTGGGCTTCATTTTCACCCAAATCCTCATATCTTTGATCAATAACTGGTAAAATGTCATGTCTGAATTCATCTAGCAATATGTTGAATTTTGTTTCTGTGGCAGCCCTGTCTGACATAGTAGCAACAACATGCTGCATAAACAACTTGGTGCTTTCTGAGTCAGTTTTTTTCGAAACTTCATCTATATCACCTAGAAGTTGTTTCAGTGTGTCTAGTGTGTCACCTGATGATTTTGTACAGATTTCTCTTAGGCCTAAAACCCAATAATTACCATCCCCATCAGTAGCTTCATAACCCATATATTTTTTACCCTGCTTGCTAGTTTCATCAGTTAGAAGACACAAGCTGTCATTTTTGGTTAATTTTTCACTTATCTGACTTTGAGCAAGTATGAGCCTTTGGAAATTCATATCTAGTATAGAGGACTTTGCCGGAATTCTGTTGACTTCTTTCTTAGCTATTTTTAGACATTCAGATAACACCCTCCCAATTTTTGCCACGCTTACGTTACAATCTAGAAGTGCATATATACATTTTTGCATGTCAGCTGAATATTGTCTTATTTTTTCATTTTCTTCTATCAAAGATCTCAGATATTCATTTTCAATACCAATAAGTTGTCTACTCTATTAATAATTTTTGATTTTTGTCTCTTTAATTCTGAATTTTTATTTTGCAACTTTCTTTCAACTTTCTGCTTTGCTCTAATAGATAATCTTGCATTTGATAAAGTTTTACTTCTTAATTTTTTCTTTAGTAAAATATTTTCTACTTCAAGTTTATCATTTGCAACCTTATAATTAAAAACATCTGTGGCTAAATCTTTAGCTGTGTCATTCAAAGCTCCTACTTTTAACATCAGTTCTGATCTTGGTGCTGTATCACCTGATATCTTCCTTTTTTTTGGTTGACCTTTTTCAGGTAGAGTGACTAATTCATTTCTGAACTTTGAAATTATTGCTTCATGACCAGGCTTTCCTGAATTTTTTTTAATACTTTTGTATTTTTTAAATATATTGTCTACTTTTGAATGGTATGCTTTCAGGTGAGGTCTGCTGCCATCTGGACGCTTGTCTTTATAAGCTAACAAAGAATATGCAGCAGCCTTGCCTTTTTCCAAGTAGCAATTTAAAATGTCTTCGTTTTTTATGCCCTGATCCATTTTCATAAAGTACAAGACTTTTTTGTTTCAATGATTCATGTAGGTAACTATTGTTTGTGTTGAACTTCCTGTGTCACTGATATGACAAAGAATATTGTCTACTATTACAGTTTCAAACAGAACTGAGCTAAGGGAAGACTGTGACTCAACACTTCTTAGCACTGGTCCTCTGTGCATAGTTTGCACTAATGTGTCAACATGAACAGGACAATCATCAAATGCCATAGTATTTTCTTGCAGAAAATCTAGTGTAGTATGTTCAACTAATTCCCCTTTAGTTAAACTGTATAACTTCGGAGAGGCAATTTCACTAATTTCTGTTTGTGCTGTGGTGTTGCTGAAGTCCCTTTCTGACTCTGTATCTGAGTCACTGGATAATACCTGTTCAGTTAGTATCAAGGGTTAGTCATAGTTACAAAGACAGAAGAATACAAAGAAGAAAAAAGTTTTGTTTCTGGTTGCCAGCAAATATTTTTTTTTAAAACACATGAAACAACAGATTAAAGAAAATATTTTTTAAAGGGGGAAAGGTAAAAAAACACAAAAAACCCCCCAAAAAACAATGGTTGGGCAACCAGAAACAGAACATCTTTTTTTTTGCCAGACTGCATGCAGTGAGTAAATATTAAGTGGGGAAAATTAAAACTATATAAAGCTACATTTTCTACACAAGCACTATGGGATACACAGAGGAAATATTACAAAGACTGAGTTGCAGAAAACCTATAATCAGCAAGTACCAAATCTAGAACATCACCGTAAACAAAATTAATACATGAAAAAACAATCTTTGGAAAAAAAAAAGATTAAGCCACTTTTGTATATATCTTAGCATAATATTTATTCAAAAGATATAGAACGTTTTTATTGCTAAAAATAAATATTTATGTACTTGCTGTTAAGGCATTTCAAACATCAGGTTAGTTAAGGATAATCAATATACATTTTTAGTAATTTAAAAGCACAGCAAATAATATTTTATGTTGTCCTTAACATACTGATAGTATCATACTCACACTTTCCTTTTAAATTAAAAACAGAATTTTTAAAATCAAGATTTAAAAAAAAATCAAAAACACATGACTGTACTAATCAGCATTCCTGACACTTATAATAATAACTGACTAAATATGACAAAAAAAATCAGCATTTGTCTTAATTAACGAAGAAAAAAAGTAATTTCTAATGTGGCCATGATATTTATTCTCTATATTTGGGAAAGTGTGAGTTGCAGCTATGGAAGCATGCTATGTATTGGTACATCTAAATGCAGGATGTTCACGAAGCTATGCACACCACAAGTACATGTATACTCACTACATAGGATGTTGTTTTCCGTCTTTTGAAAACCGGGCTTTTGGATGGCTCAGAAAGACTATCCTATTAAAAAATGCATTTTATATAAAGGTAAAAATAGAACATATACTCATATACAACAGCTACTTAAAATTTGAGCATTTCCTAGTAATCAGCTTAAATATATTTAAGTTGATTTTAAAAACACTTTAATCATGCAGCTGTCACCAAAGATTACCACAAAAGATATAACAAAACCTTAACAACAATTGTTCAGATGGATTTTTTCAAGCCCAGGTTCAGCAAGGCAGAACAGTGATCTTCCTCTAATATGAATACTTTAATAAAACAAATGTTCCAGAAATTCTTAATTTATATTCTATACTTGGATATTTTGAAAGTCAGATTTTTTAAAAGAATTTTCACAAGTCAATTTTTGACCTTTCTGATAAAAGAGATTCTTACTTCGAACAAATCCTGGCTGGAGTGGAGTGCTCTATGATCAGCATCAGGCTCTCTCTCTGACTCTGCCTCTGGAGATGATGGGTATAGGTCATAAAACGCCAGTCCTAATTGGTTTTGTGGAACAGGACTGTTTACAGTGTATTCAGGGGATGAATCCATCGTCCACTAAAATGTTGAAATAAACGTATTTTTTTTTTACATCCAAGTTTTAATTAATATATTACGTGTCAAATAATGGCCGTTCAACGCATATACCTCTACACTTCTTCAAAATGCATAAACTTCAAATAAAATGCGAACATAATCGGTAACACTAACAGACAATTAGAAAGTATTACAATTAGGATTCCTGGATAAAACTAAGAATTAGATTAAGAAAAACAATCGGAGAACTTGTTGCCAAAATAGCAACCACGGACACATTAAACACTGACAGCTCTCAATAATACATAATTTGAGATGAAGAAATCATACTCACATTCAATCTAATTAGTTTTCAATGCCGATGTTACGTACAGTTGAGTTGACATTAGCGCGCCATGTTTCGAAAACTCCCGAAGAACGACAACTTCAATTGTCTCCCTTAGATTCGCCCCTGGCCATTTCGGAGGCGCTGATAGGTATCAATTAATAATTTCATACGCTCGTTAGCGCTCCATGTAATTTCGATAGAAACATGACAAACTTGAAGAAAAATGTCCACATATTTTGAAATATCAGTTCAAAACCATTCATCTTTGAGACAAATGACAGAAAATTAAACCCCAGTGACACCGTGTTAGAACTTTATGTAAAAAATATTAGAAAAAAATATGCATTTATAATGAAATTTATAACAATTTGATCCCTAAGGGCGCCTCACATTGGGAAATTACCAGGATGCATCAATTGATGCGATTGGGTACTTAAATTAGACATAAATATTGGGTCATAATTTTCGGGAATCCCGCGTTAAAGTGCGGACAAAAATAGCTCAATAGAGAATTCCCTTATTGTAAATGCATTCAGTACAAGGTCATACAACTCATTGAAGGTATTTTTTAGTGTAGAATATTAAAACTACCTTTAATCTACAATTATAATGTCTTTAATTCATTCTTTAAACTGTTTTTTATTAAAAGAAGAGCATTTGTTTCACATAATGTTATAATGCGTACAGATACGATTTGCACATGCGCAAACAGCTCCGACCTTCCTAACAATGATGTTGAATGAAATGGAAAGAAAAATATGTCCTCTTATCTGCGTGGATTTTTAGGTGTGCATCCTAAAACAATCCCTCTGAACGGCCGAAACGAGGTAGCGGTATCGGTGTAAATTTCCCGAAGCTTTTATATAAGGCCTGAATAGAGATCCAGCGGAGGCCAATACGAAAAAAATAATCGGAGCGGATCTCAGTAGAGATTATTATTAGATCAACTGAGCATCATACACAAATATAAAAAAGGACATAGCGCACAATGATAAAATTAAGTTCATTGATTTTTTTTTCGATTCCATGTTATTATGGCATCTTGCACACATGCGTGCATTACCCCACCCACTTTTTGCTCAGGAGATGAGAAAAAAAACAACACTATTTTGAGTTCATGTTACCTGATAATTTTCCACATACTTCTGTAGTATCATCTTCGCCAGGGACTGGTAACAACATCTTACTACAGTCTATCTATAAAACGTGAAAGCAATTCGCCGGTACCCAATGTTTTGGTAAACTTTCCTCGGAAAAACCGAGTTTGTCAATGTCGTAAGCGACCTTATTTCTTACCGCGTTACGATATGCATAGGTAAATGAAAAAAGAAAAAATCTTTTCCAGACGATATCACAGTCATTCCAGATTTGTTTTTGTTGACATTAAGTTATCAAAATGCTATGGTGTTGTTAATTTTAGTAAATATAACATATAAATGTTTTAAACCAATGTGTTTCCTACTAACTACTAACCCGCACCATCAGTGAGATACTTTAGTTAAAAGTAATGGAGTTTAAAATTGAAATTTAATTACTTTATCTTCATATCAAAGGAAATCGCAAGAAATCGTGACATATTTGATAAATTATTGTTTCGTATATGCAGTTTTACATATGTTAAACTAAAACAGCACCTAAAAATTTTTAACGCAAGAGAAAATATAAATCAAAATTTTATTTAGATGTAACACGTTAGCTCTACATTGCTTTCAAAGGAAATTTGTTTTTTCAATTTTTCAAAATTGCATTTATCATTTAAGAAAATATAACAAAATTTAGATTGCTTTATATATTTTAAGAGATAAAGTTTTGTATTTTCTCTCGGAAACAACACAAACGTCACTTAGGCTTATATTTGCATCCTTACAGGGAAACTTAATAGCCTATTTTCTAAGTACTACAAACAGAATTCCAGTAGATTTCATGGTATTCAGGGGTATCTAACACATCAGAATTTAAATTAATGCAAAGCTATGGCACGTGTCGTCTTATTTATTTTATCACTATTAGGAATGTTAACATTTTTATGTCAGTGCATACATTAATACAAATCCTTGAAGCTTATAAGAGAACAATTAAAAGCTCACTAACAAATATTTTAGAAAGTAACGGAAGCGAATAAATAGTAGCATCATTTGCTATTTCCAAGCATAACAATACCTGTCATATTTCTTAACCCAGAACGTGAAATAAATAAATCGTAATAATAATAATAGTAGTAATAAAAATACAAAACACATCATCAGTGTAAGCACGGCTTCAATAGTTTATTGTCAACATTTGATTCGTAATTTCAATATTTTTATTTTACCAACCTCTACCATGAAGTTGATTTTAGTATTCATTTCACTTTCGGATTATTGTTTAGGGTATAGCAGCGTTTTCATTTGTAGCATTTAATCGTAATGATTCTGTTACATTTGATTTCTTCGAACGGGAACTCCACAATTTCTCTCAGCTTTATAATTGTTCTTCACTGACTTGGATTAGCTGTATATTTTACAACAAATTGAATTCAGGACATCAGGCAGACACTGTATATGCATGGCAATCTTACTAATAATGAGAACAATTGCATGCAGTTAGTTTGAATGTGCCAGGAACTACTTTGCGGGAGGCACCTTTCTTCGGCTTGCCGTTCTTCAAACGAAGAATCGTGAATTTCTTGTGATACACTTCTTGTAATACTTGATGAAGCAAAGACCTATGTTTCATAAATATTTTGATGAAGTAAGCAGTGAACAAGTAGTTTAAAAGTACATGTAACATCGACTGAGTAATGTAACAAAACTATTGATTTAGCAATGGATGTTGCAGTTCCTAGCCTGTTTTAATAAGAACAGAAGAACATATCGAGGGTCGAAGGCGAAACTAGGCTAAGTGTAAATATAAATTAAAGCACTTGGCCTAGTTTCGTTCTCGCCCCTCGACATATGAATGTAAGTTATAGTATTTTTGGGCTCGATTAAAATGCTATTGGAAGCAATTAAACATTCAGATATTCTGCATAAGGCAGTCAGGGATGCTCTATCCCTAGCTTGAATCCATTTATGACATCCAAGTCATTTTCATATTTATGAATAATATATGGCATCAGAACTATATTAGTGTGTATTACATAATTGTGCATAAATATTTTGTGTCATATTGAGTCATACTTTAAGCTCAGGCCAATCTAATTAGCGTATTGTAGGACCAATACAAAATAGTAGCGGGGGCAAATTTGTTACCATTTATTGTCAAAAAAAAAAAAAATTTTTTTTAGCAAAGACAGGGAAAAATGCAAATGGCACCCAAAAATCTGGAATGGCTGATCCAAGCCCTAGGTTAGGCTGGTTATTTATTGACTCGCCCTCGTAGTTAGTTTAAGCGGAGACTTAGATTACCTGGTTTAAGCTACACTGATCCAGGGATCCTATATCTGATATAACCTGTATAAATATACGATCCCTGACTGATATTCACGGTATCTGCTTCGAGGGTAAATAGCCCAAAGAATACCAAAGGAGTTTCATTGTCTTAATGCAGCCGATTTGTGGCATTTATAATTATACTGTATGGTCAAACGTACACATAAAGGCCAGCTTTCCATGTCTGCGTGTCCATCGTCCTTGAGATTCAAATATGGACGCGGAGACTGCATTCCATGTATCCAATTTGTACCTGGCCGTATTGAATTTCTTCTTTTTCGCACAATCCCGAACAGACCAAAATATTCATTTAGGACAAGCATACGGTTTTTACTTTTTTTGCACACTTCATCTTTGCTGTCGTCCGAAAAACGAGAACATCACTGCACTCGGATCACGGACGACGGACGGACACGGAAACATGGAATGCTGGCCTAACTGAACTGAACGATGCAAGGAACAGGGAAAGATGTTCGAAAGAAAAAAGTCATATTAAAGCCAGCAAACGTTTACTATCTGCATCTAAGCACGATTTTTTCAATATATTTTAGATAATAGAGAACAGATTGTAAAAGACGTAAATTCGAGATTTTTTTTAACTGAATGCAACCTCAAATTGAGATATGTTGTTAAATTACTCATAAACTCTATTTATCTGTGATTCAGATGCTTTACTTCTCAGTTTGCCCAGCCCTTATACTGCATAATGGTCTGTAACAAAATGTAACCATAGCAACATGTAAGCATTTTCAGGCTTTACTCCTCCTTCTCAAAAGTATCTGAGTGTATGTATTAACAACAACAACAACAACAACAAAAAAGACTTTTTTACCATCTATTATCCCATTATATAGTGACCATTGGATTTTTATTTTCATTTTAGTTTTCCTCCAAAATTTCGCCTGCTTCACTTCATTTCAATCACCATATTCATTTATTTATCCAAATATTCTTCGTCTCATTCCTGCAAACATTGTCGTTCCCAGACAGGTTATAGATATACACAAACAGTACTGACAAAGCGGAGATACGTATAAAACACGCATTTTCTATCATTTGATGATCACCCAACCTTCTAGTCAATTCTTTATAAATCAGTTGGCCATATGTATATTAGTTATCTTATTGGGGTTGCTATTGAGCTTTTGAACACATAATACAAAATGGCAACTTGGCTTTATGTAGTAACTGAAACGAAATCCAGCATGAGAAAATGTTTGTTTTTTTGTACATATTCAATGTGTTCTTAACGCAATCGCCAGGTCTAACTATATAAGGTAAAATGTCCCGCCACGCATTCATTCTGCAGCGGAAGCCTTGGTATTTAACATTGATTTTGTCTGGCCGTGTAATTTTCCACCGTGGGGGTTGATTTGGTTAACCGTGATCCGGAGAAAATTAATTCGCACGTCAGGGTAAATGAACGTGAAAGTTTTGAAACATACCGCACTTGTCATCAGATGCATGTCATCTTAAGTAATAGGACACAAGAAAGCCCGCGTAAAGATGCATCAGATGCATTACATTCATTATTTGATTAAAATAATTTTTATCAAAGACATGAAAGAAAGAGGAGTGGGGGTATCTTATATAGATAAAAATCTTAATCTTAAGTAATAGGACACAACGAAGCCTACGAAAAGAAAGTTTGGCAACAGAGTAGTGAAGGAATATTTTAAAACGGGCCCTTTTTCCAATACGTATACTAATTACGGACGTATGATCTTTTTTCATAAAAAATCGTGGACGATCGTGGCAATCATGTATTCCGAAATGGAGATGCTACTGAAAAGAAGCATCATAGCCAAACTTGCTTCTCAAGCCATAATGGATAATTATAAAAGAAAAATCTAAAGTAATATAACAATTGACAAATCCTGTATTATTATTTTCATTACATAAACGGCAACTTCTTTTTGTATATGTTATATATTTTTCATTTGTTTTTCTTTGTTGTTTTTCATTTTTTTCTTTAATGGGCTTTTGTTTTAGTTGTTATCTTAGAAGTAAAATGCAAATAAAAGAAACACTTTGAGAGCTAAATCACATTATTTAAGGTTAAGCTCTCATTGGTTCTTGCGGATCATGATTTTCTTTTATATTAGACATATTTACGGCTTTCCGCAACCTGCGGAAAACGTATAGGGTTTGTTAAGTTTATTATGGCTTTCCGCAAACCTGCGGAAAACGTATCTATAGGGTTTGTTATGTTTATTAGGACTTTCTGCAATATAAATTTCCTTTATTTTTAATTTTCAATGACGTCAAATGACTCTAGAGCCTTCAATTCTGGTCCGATTATCTTGATATTTTCTCAGAATATGTATTTTAGGATGTAGATGTGCACCTTGGCATTCAAATTTCCAAATTCGAAAATATAAAGATTTTGGCAAAACCGAGATTCGAACTTAGGTCCTTAAATATATATTTTAATGTTACAAGGCCACCTAATGGGTTAGAAGCATGAAAATTGGACAGCAAATCGGCCTTGAGATCTTCTTTCTGTTTCTTAAAGGATTTTTTCTTAAGTCACGTCGTTATGACGTCATAAAAACGACAAAAAGCAACTTTTTTAAATTTCTTTCGCTCTGGTATCATGACTTTTGACTCAATCTTTTTGAAAATTGTATTGCATCGATTAAAAAGTTAAAATTTATAAATTCATTTATTTTTAATTTTCAATGACGTCAAATGACGTCAGATTTGACGTCAGCTTTAAAAGTTTGTTCGCGTTCTAGAGCCTTCAGTTTTGGTCCGATTATCTTGATATTTTCACAGAAGATGTATTTTAGGATGAAGATTTGCACCATGGCTTTCAAATTTCGAAATTTGAAAATAAAGATATCATGGCAAAACCGAGATTTGAACTTATAGGTCCTTAAATTACATTTTAATGTTACAAAGCCCACTGATGCGTTAGAAGCATAAAAATTGGACAGCATATCGGCATAGAGGTTAACATTCTTTTTTCTGAATGATTTTCTATTAAGTCACGTGGTTATGACGTCAATAAAAAGACAAAAAGACATATTTTAACATTTCTCTTGCTCTGATATCATGAATTTTGAATCAGTTTTAATTGAAATCTTCAGAATTAATAGAGTTAAAATTGAAGTGATGCATACCACTAGGCAGTTGGTCCATGGCGGGCAAATCTATATTTGGAACATAAGAATCTAATGCGCATGCGTTATGAATACCACCGAGATAAAGTTTAATAGTCGCCATTTTTGAAATGGAACCGTTTTTTGACTTTGAAAAAACTCGGCGCCTGGAAGCAGTGAGTAAGGTAGGCATGATTTTGTGCTGAAATCTTGTTTCCAAAATAATTATCTATGTACACTCTTAAAGCATTGTTTAAGATAAGTCAAATATTGGATGTGCCGACTTCGACAATATGCAGGTTGGTGAATCGTATAGACCATACGACGATTTTTACGGCTTATTTATGAAGCTTACGCAAATATTTGAATTGAATTTAAACATACATAAGACTAAAACTGCTTCAAAGTTTTTTTTTGACATGTTAACATTATTGAATAAAGTAAGTGTTAAAATTTTGTTATGAAAAGTTGCCGATAATGTCATAGGTTTTCGCGGATTTTGTAAAACTAATTTTAACCAAATATTAGAATATGACAAGTAGACTATTAGCATTTCCAAAAATTATTTAATCTCAATGTTAACCAAGTGAACAGAAAGTGACACTGGTGACGTAAATGGAAATTAAATGTCTTTTAAGTACTTGCAGTTGAAGGAGGGGTTCATGTCTGGGGAAATGCTATCATGTTTGGTTCAGCATCAATCAACAATGGAAAGAAAAGACTTGTTATTGATTTGTTAATGTCATACCTATATCCAATACCGCACTCTTTGACACACTGGGAATTATTGGTAGTGGTGAAGACTTGTGACAAAATGTCAATGACATAAACAACCAAATTCTTTATAGTTAATTGCATGATACTCAGATAGCACTGTCTACCAACATGTTCTTCCGGTATCCTATTTACCAGTCCAAATTTTCCAGCGTTCAAAGCAGTTTGCCAGAGCTTGTTCCCGTTATTCTGATCTGTTCTGACTTCATCTTTCTGCGACCAACAGAGAATCAAAGACATATTCACCAGGCTGCATATGTCTGTGTGAGAAGGAACCTGCTTGACTATAACATCAGCGGTGCGGGAGTAAAAAGTTGCTTTCTTGCTCGATAGTACAATATAGCCGCCATGGGCTGGCGATAATTAATATTTATAATGAAAACTCAATTTAATGCAAATTATGATACTGATAAATATTGAAGCTCTTTACTGTAGTGTGCAGTGAAAATCAAGATTTGGATCAAATGTATGTACATGCATCAATCTCATCCAAACAGGAGATGGTCTGTGATAGCTGGTATATATAAATATATGATGTAAATCACATAAATATATGATCCCAATTAATATTTTGAATGAATAGAGTAACCTGTAGCATGCCATACTATATTAACAGAATGTCATTAGGTTTTGCTGGGGGTTTCATTTTTGCATAACTTCATAATAGCTTCCCCTCCCCCACTTACTAGAAAATCATGCATTTTTTTTTCTCACTTGATAGGCTAGGAGGGCAGCTTTCCCAGTTCCTTAAAAAATAAATGCTCATTGGGTGTATCATGTTTAACACAATCATGTTATTGGGATTTGGAAATAAAATCAAATATTAACAAAAATTGATGCCTTATACTTTCCTCTAGTTGGCCATCATGGCATGATTTTCCCCTCCCGAAAGGCCCGTCATTATTTCCACTAGAAGTAAAGAAAAATATCTATGGTAGCTCCCTGCTTTGCACTCAGTTGAGCCTTTTTTTCCCTTTTACAATAAAGGCCAATAAATTTTTGATTTCCTATTTGCAAAAAGGGTCTTTTTTTCCCCCAGATATTGTTTAAATAATTTTTTAAAAATACAATGCTGAAATTCCCAATATGTTGACATGTTATTCCAAAATTTTTAAATATTCAAATATGAGGCACAAATACAACTCAACAAATTAAAATTCCATATTATGTCAGTGAGCTGGGAACCACAGGTTGGAACTGAATCACGGTAAACGACAAAATTATTGAAAATTTGAGTTTGTACTCTTTCTTTTCTGTTATACTGAAACAAACAAAGTACTGGTTTTATTAAGCAGTGATTCAGATTGGACCCACTTTCCTTAGGACAGTTGTCCTAAATGGTCTCTTTTTTTTTAAGTCATTTGTCCTAAATTACAAGAAAAACTTCGGACAAATTTGTTATAGCAAAATGATTTATAAGACATTAATGACACTTTCAAGTTTACTTTATTTATTCATTTTTTTTTTTGCTTTGAACTATATCATGTAATATTGTTTCAGAACTTCAGTCAGTTAAATAATTTCCTAGGTAAATATGTTGTTATGACTATCTTTTGATACCTTGTTCACTCATATTGAAATGAAATAAATAATTGTTATTCAAGTTAGTATTTGGAGGGATGCATTTCTTCAGCATGAAATTAGTGTCACAAAAGAGAACCCACCCAACCCTTAAGCATAAAAAATCTTACAAATAAAAGCAAATATATACATGTATATATATCTTTTCAATTTCATTGACTCAAGAAAACAACATGTAATAATAAATTATTTAACTTTAAATGGAAATGTGAGATTTCTGGGATTTTGAAGATGATGAGTGAGGGAAAGATTGGACAAATAAGGATATTTTGATTGTTCATCAAATTGAATAAACATAGAATTGTACTTTATATGACTTTCTTTCTAATCAAATTCTAAAGAGAATTCAGCAAAATCTGAAAAATCAGACTCGTCAGAATGATTTTCCATTCTGCGACAGTCGTGTTCTAATAAATACGGTCTAATTTGAAAGTGCTGACAAATCAGTTACAAGTATATATATTTTATTCCCCCAATAATAAATCGACATCCTTTGATTCCTTATCTACTCTTTGTTTTTCAATCATCATTGACAGTTTCTTGCCGACATTTTATAACGGCCTGTTTATTTCTTAGAAGACTCGCCGATTTCCGGTTTTAACGACACTTGTTTAGACAATCAAATGACCACATCTTGTGGCACGTGATTTATGGTATCTGACAATTCTATTGGTTCTTTTTATAGACAGACGCTATTGTTTAAAAAAAAAGCATGAGAAGATTAAATTTGCATAGGTAATTTTCCACTGGATAAAACTTGAATAGCATGAAGAAAAAAAAACACGAAAACTTGACATGCATCATTCTATTTATTTAGTCATATTCCTGATTTTATTGATTGATATATGTATTTGACTTTAAAGAATCATGCAATTATGAAAAAGAAACATATGTATACGTAAAAACTGTGGAAAATATCGATCTTTCCAGTGGTCGAAATTCTCAGAACGTACGAGTCCTATGAACACGCATACAAACCGGCGACCCCAAGTATCAAAAATCATTTTTAACGTAATTATTTTCAGAACAAACACATTTTTAACATGATTAAAGTTTCAACAGCAACAATGCTATTTAGTATTTTTTGCCGATAAGGAACTTTTATGCTGTTAAAAACCGACAGCATCAATTTGAGTCTCCATGAAGTTACGGGTATTTGAGTCAAAATGCGTCTGTATGAAGTAACAAGTATATGCGTCAGAATGAGTCTCTAGATGAAGTAAAGGGTTAATTGTCGAAATTTTACCGTCCAGTACAGAAATTTGTCGGTCACATTGTCTGATTAACTGTATTTTTATCGGCCCGATGGGCGTACTGAGTTTATTTTTTCCGGTCATCTGCAGCTTTTATCGGCCCTGGACCGAAGGGCCGATCCAATCTGAATCTCTGTTAAGTATCAAAAAATGTTCAGATCCCCACTAAACCATATATTTTCTCGTTCCCCATGATCAGATAGATTGAATGGTACATCTTTGATGATCACAAGGATCACCAAAGGGGCAATCCCCACCCCCTCAATTTTACTTACAACCTTATTTCTCAAAAACCATTCATGTATGATGTCTAAGGAGAAACTTCATTTTGGAGACTTAGTAACAATTAACTGTTACAATTACCGTATACACCGGCAGATTAGGCACACTTTTTTCCCCCAGATAATTCATGTTTATAGAGGGGGTACGCCTTATATGATGATATACAGCCTTTCAGGTTTCTTTTTTCAATCACAGAGAAGTGAAATTTACCGGTGTACGATCTCAGAAAATGGATATACTGAAAGCCAATGAATACGATAATATGCCACAAAGTCTATACGTCATGATGTATAGGAGAAACTTGACAGGTGGCAATTGTTACGTAATGTTTGTTAGTTGGGAGAATTTTGACAGGTGACAATGATCCCCAGTGTTAGAATGCAGGGACACGGTTGATTAATGTCAAGTTATGAAAATGTGTCACCTTTATCCTACCCGTCGTTAATGTAATTTTATGCCATGTGTAAATAAAACGGTCCACCGTATGGAGTCGACCGTATGATTAGCCCGGTGACGTACCGATAGCTTTCAGACGGCGCAAATTTGAAAACAAGATTTCGCAGCATACGATACGATAAGTGATTGATTTTTTTTTTCAAATAAGTTACCCTAAAGTTAGGATGCGCTTTACACGTAGCTGCGCCTAATCTGACCGTGTGTATGGTATTACTTGTTTGTCCTTGAACCGGTGTGTACCACAAGCTGCTTTGGACCTTGTTACTGTTAAAACCAATCACCTCTTAATTGTCAGTGACAATTAATACAGAGGTAGCATGACTTCACTATCAGGTTTCTTGAGAGAACTTGATAAACTCATCAAAAAATGTGTAAATTGACTTTTTGTGTCTTGAATATGTATAGGTATATAATAAAAGAAAAATTATTTTGCAGTAGGTATTTGTGGCTATGTATTTTGGTACTCGCAGCATAGGAAAAATTGACATCTTGCTCAACCTTTGGTCTCATGAGATAGCAGTTTTCCCACACTGCTCGTAGTAAAATACAAAGCCACGAAAAGCTACTGCAAAATAATATTCCCTATTTTAAAAATAATTTAGCACTGAATTAAATCAAAAGCAGGCTTTTTATTGTCTTGTCCAAATATAAATATCCATTCAGAATGACATGGCACTACACTGCTGTCCACTTTTGGCATTGTTATGATATCTGCAGGGCCTTAGTATTCTGGTGTTTTTGAACTTGTTGCCAACATTTTTGCCAGTTAAGAAAAGTTGAAGCCACTTCAGAGCCACTTTGAAATTTCAAGCAATGTTATTGTTAAACCTGGTGTAATACTTTGTTTATATACCAAGAAAAATGCCATATTGCATATTATTATATAAAAAATGTATTAAAGAAAAAAAGGTATTAAAGAACAACCATTTTGATTCATTATTAAGTCTCCCAAACAAAGTTTGGAGACTTATTGTTTATACTCCGTTTCTTGTTATTATTATTATTCTTCCATCTTCTTTCTTCCACCAGTAACTTTGTACGGGCCATATCTCAGACTCAGAGGCTACTCGACCTGTCTTAACAAAACTTCACACACTTATAGTCCTAAATGAGTAGTGGTCCCCCCCCTGAATTTTGTAAATGTGGGGTCCCTGGGGGTCAGGCCCCACCCCCTCAATGATGGCTTTTTGCATAAAAAATGTATTTTGGTTAAATATATATCAAATTTCCAACCCTGAATCATATATTTTTTTGTTCCTCATAATGAGAAGAATTGAATAGTACTACTTTGTTGTCCCTGTGGTCACCCAAGGGTCAGGCCCCACTCTCAGAATTTTACTAATGACCTTATATTTTAAAAACTGTTGAGATCCCCACCCCTAAACCATATATATTCTTGTTCCTCATGATAAGATGGATTGAGTGGTACTTCTTTTGTATTCACATGGGTCACCAATGGGTTAGGTCCCTCCGCCTGAATTTTACTTATGACCTTATATCTCAAAAACTGTCCAGATCCCCAACCCTAAACCATGTACATTCTTGTTCCTCATGATGAGACAGATTGAATGGCACTACTTTGGTGTCCTCTGAGGTCACCCAGGGGCAGGCCCCACCCCCTCAATTTTACTTTTGACCTTTTATCTCAAAAACTGTTCAGATCACCACCCATTAATCATATATATTCTTGTTCCTAATGATGAGGCAGATTGAATGGTACTTACTTAGATTCCCTTGGGGGTCACAAAAGGGTCTGGTCCCACCCCATCAGTTTATCTTCTGACCTTAATTTTAAAAACCATTGAGATCCCCATCCATTAACCATAAACTTGTTCCTCTGATTATATGGATTGAAAGATACTTCTTTGATGTTCACATGGGTCACCAAGGCGTCAGGCCCCTCTTTGATTGGGAGACTTAGTAACAGTTAACTGTTACAATTATTACTTGTTTATATTAAGGTATAAGAACATGAAAAAGGAATTAACACCCTCTCCCTCCTTGTGAATATCATTTTTTTTTTTTTTTCAAAACATTAGTACTACAAAAAAATGTTAAGTTTTTAGATTTACTGCTTACAATATTTTTATGAAACATCTTTTTTGTGTCACCTGCTGTTAGCAGAGGTGACACATAGGGATCACTTTTCCATTGTCTGTCTGTCCGTCACACTTTTTCTGTCACACTTCTTTATTCTCTAATCATACTATAGACATGAAATTTCAGTTTTGGATAGAACTTGAAATGGGGAATTGTCAGTGCACAAGGTCCATAACTCTGGTATCTTTTTTTTTTTTTGTTGAGTTTTTTGCCTTTTCATTCACACTTCTGTCTTTTGCACTGTCACACTTCTTTAATATGCAATTACTCCTGCTCTACTACTAATGCTTTTAAAATGAAATTTAATTTATGGACTGAGCTTGACAAGCAGAATTGTCATGCACAAGATCCATAACACTGGGATTAAGATTTTTTAAAGTTATATCCATTTTTCTCATTTTTTATCTTGTGTGTTTCGAAGAAAAAGTCAAGCTATTGTGGTCGCTGCGGCATCGTCATTGTGGTCGTCATGATGCAAAAACTTTTATGTAGTCCATAACTCAAACACTTTTGAAGGTATCAACACCAAACTCGATAATGGGTGCCGTGGTCCAGTGGTAACATATCCGAATATGGATCCGAAGGTTGTGGTTCGAACCCCGTTGGAGGCAAGAATTATTCATGACCTTCCCAGGCGCAAAGTACTGGTCCAACCCAGGAACCGTCGAGAGGGATTAGTATAAGTTGTAAGAACTTGTTTCTCAATCGACGTAAAATAAATAAGTTTAAACTAAACTCGATAATCATGATAAGGTGCAATTGTAAGACAAGGGACATTATTCTGAAATTTATATTTTCTTAGTTATGCCCCTTTTAAACTTAGATTATTTTTGGTCAAAATTGCTTATTAAATAGAATGTTTTAAAACTATGAAAGTTATCAAAATAAAACTTAGAATACTTGATAAACATGACAAGACGCAGTTGTAAAACAAGAGGCATTATTCTGAAAGCTATATTTTTGGAGTTATGCTCATTTTTAACTTAAATTTTTTGTCAAAACTGCTAATTAAGTAGAATTATTTGAAAACTATGATAGGTATCAACACACAGCAATCATGACAAGGTGCAGTTGTTAGACAAGGGGCATCATTCTAAAAGCTATATTTTCAGAATTATGTCATTTTTAAACTTTGAATTTTGATGAAAATTGCTTAATTAGTATCTTGATTTAAAAACTATGAAAGATATAACAACAAAACTTGGAATACTTGATAATCATGACAAGTTGCAGTTGTGACAAGGGCATTATTCTGAAAGGAATGTTATGACCCTTTTTAAGTTATTTTTTTTTTAAATTGTTTTTATTCGAAGCAGTTACATTTATTATACACAATTTTTTTTCTTCTTTTTCATATTTACGTAACAGTTACTCTTTATACCTTCCAGTGTTCAAATTTTTAATCTCAAATATGGAACCCCATTGTTGACATGTAAAACAGACGAGCATTGGCACTGCTCTGTGGTGCTCTAGTTTTTATCCTGCGATAACTCCTGCTCTACTCATGCTTTTAAAAGAAAATTTCATTTATGGACAGAGCTTGACAAGAGGAATTGTCATGTACAAACCCATAACAATGGGATTAAGATTTATTTTTTTTAGTTACAGTCGAACCCCTGTTACTCCACCACCTCTCATTCAAATACCCGGCTTCATTGGAAATATTTTGTTTGTCCCGATCACTCTCCTTCTTATTTCTATATAAAAATATCTGGGTTACTCAGATTTGTGCCATTCGAATACCTGGCCTCATCCAAAAAGATTTTTTGGCCCGTGCCAATCAATTTGTATGATTTTCGCACCTCCTTAGCCGAAGTCACTGAATTACTGAAATGGGTGGAGACAGCCGCTTACAGTTTACATAAATTGTAAATTGATTGGGTATTTGTGCATTTCAATTATAAAGGTGATGATTGTAGTATTTTGGATACTCTGGTAAAGAAAAACAAGTGTAACAAGCAGACAACGATTACATTGTTTTTTAAGACGACGTTGATGTAACGTTGATACATGTAGTTACTTGTGGTTTAGTCAGACATGATGAATGTTCATGTATGCATATATGCAGAAAAAAAGAATGTTGGTAAATTAAATATTAATATATCCATTGCTGTTTTCAAGATGGCGTTTATATTTGGCACATGTAGTCGCATGTGGTTTAGTGAGACCTGATAAATGTACATGTATGTATGTGTCTTTGTTACTGACGTATGCATTGATTATCTATGTATCGAAATTATTTATGCATAAGAAGATGAAAGTTGTGAAATAAAAATTGATTATCTATAGTCATAACATTATATATAGTAACATATTTTAAAAAGTGTATATTATACCTTCACTGCATGAAAAAGTGGATGGGATGGGTTTTTGTTTCAACGATCAACGTGATTTGGGTTATTCGAATACAGGTCTTATTTGAAATAAAACGCAAATCCCCGGGATTTCGAATAGCCGGGGTTCGACTGTATTTCCATTTTTCTCATTTTTTTTTGCTCGTCTGTTTTAAAGAAAAAGTCATGCTATTATGATTGCTGGGTTGTTGTCGTCATTGGCATCATGCAAAAACTTTAATTAATGCAGCCCATTACTCTATACTTTTAAAGGTATCAACACCAAACTTGGAATACTTTATAATCATGACAAAGCACAGTTGTAGGTGGGGCCTTTCATGTGAGGAAGCCTTCCAGCTGGCTTGTTGTAGGTGTCACTGGGTCACTGGTTCTACCTGGATTCCTTCATGCATTTGGGGTCTTCCTCCACCTGTAATTAACTGGACTTCACTTTATGACTGAAATATTGTTGCAGCGATTAACTCAAAGAAAAAAAAAACATCTTATACGGCAGGAATAATTTATGAAGGAACACAATTGTTGATGGCCGACCTTGGAACTTTTGATTGATCAATCGTCGATTATATTTAATCATCATTTTATCTCTTATTTAGACAGTTATTAACCCAGGAAAAAGTGTTAAACATGTACTAATTCTAGGTTGCCTATGTGAGGCTTATGTCATAACTCATATACAAAACAAAACAAAAAAAAATGGAAAAAGTATGCTTCACTTATTTTCACCAACTGGCAAATTTTAGCACCAGATTCTTTTTTTAAAAAAAATCGCAAATAGTGTCATTGGCAATGTACACTGGATGCCCTGTATCTGGGTGACATTTCTTATGTTTAATTTATAGAATGTGAACAGACTCATGAGATTATATTAAACGTGATGTAGATGACATGGTCATCATTTCCGTATTATTATAGTCTTCCAAACAAAATTCGAGAGTTACTGTTTTTTGTCCGTTTCTTATTTTTCTTCTCAAATTTTGTCCGGATCCTCATCCAAAAACCAAACTTTGGACAAA
The DNA here is from genome assembly GCA_021229015.1 of Solen grandis. Lineage (NCBI taxonomy): Eukaryota > Metazoa > Mollusca > Bivalvia > Adapedonta > Solenidae > Solen > Solen grandis. The sequence continues at coordinate 13,319 of JAIFHC010000723.1, read as the reverse complement.
AAGTAGAGTCTTATTAATGCCGGCCAAGAGTAGAGACATTATACCATTGAGCAAGAAAGCAACTTTTTACTCCCACAGCGCTGACGTAATTTATAGAAAAGCAGATTCCTTCTCAGTTGGTCGCAGAAAGAGAAACAGATTACCTGGAACAAGCTCTGGGGAAACTTCTTTGAACACTGGGAAATCTGGACTGTGTTAAACTTAAAGGCTACAAGAAGTACATGTTGCCAGACTGGTAGTCACATAATTGGGCAGATTCGATTGGAGTACACCCCTTGGTTCCTTGCGTTGCCTATTCAACTTCTCAATTATGCGTAGCTAATAATTCTGTCATTGACAAGGAGTAACTTCATAGCTTCAAGTACATTCCTCAAGAAAACTGCATAAATTCTGTTCGATACAAGACTACAGCTAGGTGCATAAAAAGGGAAATATCAAACTTACGTCACTTATATCCATGCTATAAGTGATCAATCAACACCTGATTAATGTATGTACAGCAGTTATTAATTAAGCTTCCTATTTCACATGAATGGGGAATCAGAATATTTCTAATATCAGCTTTAATAACAACCTATCCTACAACTTCAGGTACTTCGGCATATAATTTCCCTTTACGCCACAGTGTAACTTTCTGTTCACTTGGCTTTCGGTGATCGTAAGCAATGCTAATACTTGTAAAAAGATATGTTCACGCCTTCTGGATTTTCCAAGATGGCTGCCACTTTTTAAAATGGCTGCCATAGAACATGAAAAAAAACAACAATATATGGCCAAGTGCAAATAAAGTGTGACATTAAGGTCCAAAATTGAACTGCTGTTGAGACTGCTTTTGCTAGTTCTTTTTCATAGTACATATATTGAAAAACGCAGAAAGTATGCTTTTTTTTAAACAGATGCAGCTTTCTTAAAAATATATTGATTTTAGACAGAACTAAGATGGGTTTTTTTACACTTCATAAAGTATGTTTAAATTTGAAAACTGTTACGTAAACCATTGGGTTTGACAATATTTTTAGCTCACCTGAGCACGTGTGCTCAGGATGAGCTTTTAGGATCGATGAATGTCCGTCGTCCGTCCGCCTGTCCGTCCGTCCGTCCGTTCGTCCGTCGTCCACAATTTGTTCGTTTGCACTCTAGCATCTTCATTTTATGAGCAATTATCTTCAAACTTTAAAACAATGTTTATAACCATCATAAAATCTCGGCCAAGTTCGATTATGGCTGATATCGGAACATTAGGTCAGGAGTTATGCCCCTTTTAAAATTCAAAAAAGCCAGATTTCACATTGTTTGCACTCTAGCATCTTCATTTCATGAGCAATTATCTTCAAACTTTATATCAATGTTTATAAGCATAAAATCACGGCCAAGTTCGATTATGGCTGATATCGTACTATTAGGTCAGGAGTTATGCCCCTTTTAAAATTCAAAAAAAGCCAGATTTCACATTGTTTGCACTCTAGCATCTTCATTTCTTTAGCAATTGCATTCAAACTTAATGACATTGTTCATAACCAAAAAATCTCAGCCAAGTTCGATTTTGGCTGATATCGGACCATTAGGTCAGGAGTTACACCCCTTATATTATTTAAAAAAAGTCAGATTGCACTTTTTTTGCACTCTAGCATCTTTATTTTTTAGGTCATTGTCTTTAAATTTTATAACAGTGTTTATAACCATCAAATTTTGGCTAAGTTGGATTATGGCTGAAATTGGACCCTTAGGTCAGGAGTTACACCCCTTTTAAAATTGAAAAAAGCCAGATTTCACTTTGTTTGCCCTCTAGCATCTTTATTTCTTATGCAATTGCCTTCAAACTTTTTGTCATTGTTTAAAACCATAATACCTTGGCCAAGTTCAGTTATGACTGGAATCAACACATAAGGTCAGGAGTTATGCCCCTTTTAAATTTGAAAGAATCCAGATTGCTCTTTGCACTCTAGCATCTTTATTTCTTAAAACCTTCAAACCTTAAGACATTGTTTATGACCAGAATATCTTGGCCAAATTTGATGATGGCTTTAATCAATTTATTATGTCAGGAGTTATGCCCCTTTAAATGTTGAAAATTGCAAGGTTTCACTCTGTTTGAACTTTAATATTTTCATTTTTTAGCACTCATTGTCATTTGAAAAAAAGGGGAAAAATTAGTAAGATATTTTTTTTTTTCTAATATTACACCCTATTATCACATTTATTTATTAATGTACGAAACAATTTTCAGGAAACGTATGCTTAAGCATTTTCTCTCTAGCAGTTGAATTCAGGTGAGCGATTTAGGGCCATCATGGCCCTCTTGTTTCATTATAAATTAGGCAAGGGCATGTGACAAACTTTCAAGCTATATTTCATTTAGATTAACTACATTCTTGAAAAAATATGGCAATTTGATGCCAGGAAAAGTAACAATACAAAGAAACACACCTTGAATAATTTTTATTCTTAGATTGTAATTGAACATTTACTTAAAATGAATATTTGAAATAAAAACTTTATCAAATTCCTTCAAAATAAAACCAACCTGGCTTTGATACTCAAAGGCATTACTTAGCATCATCCAAACCAAAAATGTAGCGAAATTTCTGTTTAACCGTTATGGTTAGGACATATTACACTTCTTGTTTTTAAGGCTGAATTGTAAATCGTAACAAGCCTTATGTTGTTTCATTTCACCATTAATTTAATATATGATGTTCAAAGTCTTCAAATACATTGAAATTGTCACAAAACAACACTGATAGTTATGGCACAAGTCTTCTTAGATCTAATTGCAGCAATAAGTAAGACACTATTCACAATAAATGTTTGATTCACACATAATTCTTTATAGTAGTAAGCAAAATCATTTCTAGATCAGAACAACTACTTTGAAATAAGATTTTGATTCTGATTCCAGTACACTTTGTAATTTAAAGTACATTAATTACCGTTATGGTTGGGACAATTTATATGCCTAAATATTTAGGCAAAAATATCTTCTTCTCAGAAACCACAAAGCCTGGAGTTAAGATGTTTACTAGTGGATCTCTGTTCAAACCATGGCCCTGGTGTCCAAATTGACCCAACCTCATGGTTCATTTGATTTAACATACACCTAAATTAGAGCTAAGACTTTCAAAATTTGGATGGCAGGTACAGTTTTTCTGTGGAGCTTAGATGATCTTGCTGTACTCAGGTATATGTATTCATTAGGACTCATAATAATTGAAATTGAAGGCAATGTTTTTCAGGTGTGTGATTCAGGGCCATCTTGGCCCTCTTGTTTTATTTTTTATTAAAGCAACTATCCATTTTTTTTCCTGCCTCACATCACTGTTTTGGAAGCTAATGAAAAGAAAAATATCTGAACAAATAAGATAGACTAGTTCTGTTTTTTGTGAAAATATCTGTAAGTGCTATTTGTCTTTTTTTCGGATATCAAACAGATGCAAGAGCTTGTAAATAACTTGTTAATGAAATACTTCTATTGCGTATTTATACATTTTTTGTGATATTTGAGTAACCAGCTTTATGCATATACACACGTTATTTGTAATCTTGCTACATGCAATGATTTTTCTTCCTCAGGTACAAATGATACAGTCTCTGTCCTGTGGTCTTATGAGGTGCAGAAACCATGTACCATCCTTGTCATTTCGTGGTAAGGTTTTCACAGGTAGATAAAAAAATACCTTTATTTTTTATTTGGGCTACATCTCCTCAACCAATTGAGTTAAAGTTAAATTGGCTGAATGTTTTATGCTCCCTGAAGGATGCTGCTTTGTCTGTCTGGTGTCCGTCCATCAGTCTATTCTTTCAAGAAGATAATTGAACAATAAGTAAATAAAGCTATTAACTTGAAATTTCACATGTGGGTCGATTTATGAGGGAGAAGCAAAGTGCATAAGCATTATTACTTTTCACATCATATTTTTAGCTCGACTATTCGAAGAATATGAGAGCTATTGTAGTTGCCCTGGCGTCGGCATCGGTTTTGGCGTTGCAGCTTTTGGTTAAAGTATTGCATGCAAGTAACTGTCAACTTTATATCTCAATATCCATTTATGGTATTGAATTGAAAGTTTATAAATATGTTCAGTGGCATCAGACAACCAAGGTACATAACTCTTGACTGAATTTAATATAAATTATGGCTCCTACTCTCATACTTATATTTCAGTATCCAGGCATGCAATTGATTTGAAACATCTTTGATATGTTTAGGGGTAACATACTTTCATGGTAGATAACTCTTGATAGAATATGTTATAAATTATTGCCCCTTTTTTAACTTCGAAATTTTGGTTAAAGTTTGGCATGCAAGGTACTTTCATGCTAATTTCTCAGTATCCAGCCATGCAATTGATTTGAAACATCTTTAATATGTTAATGGGTATCATACTTTTATGGTAGATAACTCTTGATAGAATATGTTACAAATTATGGCCCCTTTTTAACTTTGAAATTTTGGTTAAAGTTTTGAATGCAAGGTACTTTCATGCTAATATCTCAGTAACTAGGCATGCAATTGATTTGGAACATCTTTAATACATTTAGGGGTATCATAATATCAAGGTAGATAACTTTTGATGGAATATATAACAAGTTATGGCCCCTTTTTTTAACTTAGAAATTTTGATTAAAGTTTTGCATGCAAGGTACTTTCATGCTAATATCTCAGTATCCAGGCATGCAATTGATTTGAAACATCTTTAATATGTTAAGAGGAATCATATTTTCATGGTAGATAACTCTTGATGGAATATATTACAAATTATGGCCCCTATATCATGTTTATAGTTTATTTTTACATTATTGGACAATTATATATTATCTAGTTCCTAAAAATACGATCTGTCAAAATATTTTCTCCTAACCGGCAAGGATATTGAAGGAATTAAAATTCTGTTTACAAGAAACATTAAAATGGACTATCTTTTTTACCTCTGTTAAAACAATTATTACAAAAAAGAAAGGTCCAATATAAAAACTCTTCTACATCTGGATTTTACACATACAAAGGAGTGCTAGAGACAAGAATTGCATCTCACCTAAGTCTGCTCTCAGCAGATTTCCTGCCCATCACCAGCTTGAAGGTCTGTTAAGCGTCTTCAGCACCAACATGGCATGGTAAATTAGGCCTCTATATACCATTTTATCATTGCTGCACCAATTGCAGAAATTATGACATTTCTGTTCCCAGCAGATTTCTTATGGGCATCTTTAACATTCTTGCACTGCAGTTGGAAAGAAAGGTATTAAAGAGAACAAATATTAATATAAGCTTACTGTTTTACATGTATCAAAGAAATAATCAGTATTTATATGTATTTTGTTGTGAATTAAACAACAGTATCTAGTTCAGGTGCATATTATCATATCATGAGCGTAAAGCCGGTATGATATTATAATTTGCACCTGACTAGGAACATGTGGTTAAATACACAACAAAACAAAGATAGACAGAGATTTTTTCGATTCTAACTCAGTATTCGTCATTTTCCATCCACATTATTTTCTTGAAACATGGAAGCTACAGTGCGGCTCGCGTTCAAGTTGGCATTTTTTGCGTGTAACGTGCGTTCCGTGTCCGTGTAACGTGCGTGCGTGTACCGTGTACCGTGTAACATTCTCAACGTGTGGTCCGTGTAGCATCATTTATATCGTGTGTAACGTGTTAAACTGTAACATGTCACGGTGTAAAATCATTCGGCTTATTGTACTAGAACCCTGATGGAAATGAGTCTTAATCGAGGTAAAAAACATATATTATCATGTGTGTTTGTGTCCTGCTTTATGCATGAAAAAACAACTGCTTACATGTGCATCTGGTGTGAAATGATACAACTTACGCTGTTGGATATACCATATTTCATAATGCACATTGCTTCAACTTATATAAATCAATAATAAAATACGACTTACCGATTTCCTAGGTCTCCTCAGTCCTCACGAATATTATAACCACTATTTATTCCGTTTACAGGTAAAATGTAACTCAAAATTTGCTGGCTCGGAATTTATACTCTATCGTGCTGGTGGCACATTGTGTCGTTTAGCAGGGACTTCCTGTGTATTCCAGTTTGACACGATACACAATCTATGCACAGGAAATATTTAATTTTGACACCCAAGACCAAGAGTACATTTGAGGAAGTTAGGTGTCAGACTGGGTAGCTGGACTCGGATTAAACGTAAATCGTCACCTTGGCCTGGTACATGTAACTTAACGTTTGACGACTTATGTGTAATTCTCTCTCTCCGCCATCTCTCTCTCTCTCTCTCTCTCTCTCTCTCTCTCATTAGCCTAGATGTGATATATATACAATGAATTTAAAACTTCAACTATCATGCTCATTATTAACTAATTAAATTTATTTTTCACGTTATAACCGCAACAAATACATCCAAGACATAAACCTTTCATCTACCTAAGGAAGCACTCGATAGGATAAACTTATTTAAATTAATTGCGTTTTTAAATTGATTCGATAAACTGATAGGAAATTAGGAATTAATTGCCGAAAGCATAACTTTAAATACTCGCTTTTCCATACATATCCTGGTGATGGTACAGGTAATTATAAAGATAAAATGGACTCGATTTTTCCACTCCTAAACTATTGAATGTTTTTATCCGTCTTTTGAAAATCATTTGGGGTTGGTTGTTTTGTCTGTCTTCCAATAATGAGTAATCATACATTGTATACACAGATTCGTATAATCGTCAATTCTATTCGTTTTCTTATTAAAAGAATTAGAAAAAAAAAGATTGATAAGTGTCTATGGACGAAAACAACTACAGCTAGTATATGAGGCTAAATTATAGATTACCAACAATACGATACGATTTTTTAAATTCTTTGTTCAGATTTGTTTCGGTAAATGGCCAGATCGGTAATTAATTAAATAAAAGGTAACTCCTTTGATGTTTCATTTATTGATTATATATGGAATTTTGTTCCCAAACTTTAATGATAGTGTGAAAAATAGACCATACGCATTGAATGGAGTATGCATTCATACATTGTACATGAACGTGATCATATAAGAATAAAAAAGTAATCATTTCTTTCAGATCTTCAACGTATCTAAAAGAACAAACATGAAATATAAAGTTTACTAGCAATTACATGTAGTTATTATAAATCTAAAACGAGAATTTAATACGATCGCTTGTCTCTTGATTCCTTCTTTAGTTCTCTTATTAACTAATGACGCATAGAGAAGTAGTCTATGGACGAAAACAACCGAGTTGACCGAATAAGCCGGCAGCGTTTGCATCGTGCATCGTTCGTATCGTGTGGACCGTGTATTGTGTATATGAACCAAACGTGTAACGTACGTGCACCGTGTAACGTGCGTGTAACGTGCGTTCCGTGTCCGTGTAACGTGCGTGTAACGTGCGTTCCGTGTGCCAACTTGAACGCGAGCCGCACTGTACCAGCCAAATTACTTCGTAATGCAGTTCTCAATATAGAAACGATGATAATAAATATAGAAAGACACATTATTTCATATTTAGCTATACTTTTTTAATTTTCTTAACCTATTGTTTTATATCATATATTTATGTCCTGTACTAGCTGCCCGATATAATCATCATCACAACATCAAGTGGAGCATTTTTTATAATTGTCAACATGCATGCAGTGACAGGCTATGCCTTGTTGCAAATTTACAGTTTTTCCCTTCTGTTTAGAAAGAAAGATAAGATTGATGTTAGAAAAGATAATTTCAGCTGACAATAAAAGCATTTTACAAATTTTTACATTCAAAGTATTCCAATGAAAGTCATCAGTTTTGAACCAGTTGTAAAATTTAAGTGCATCAAACCCAATATATACCATGTTTTATAATGTATTAAGAAAATACTTCAAAGTAAAACATGAACAAGTATAACAGTACTGACTAACACTAGAATAGTAATTTGCCCCAGGCTGTGAAAAACTCCACCGGTCCTCAAATCATCTACAGGATCCCCCAGATTGGCAGTATGCTGTAATAAAGCAAGTCATAGCTGTCAACAGTAAAACAAACCAACATGACTCAAAACTAGGATTTGCACTATGTTCCAGTGGTAACAGACAACAGGAATGTGATCCTTATGTGTCACCTTTGTTTATAGCAGGTGACTCAAAATCCTGCTGCAATGCCTTTAATATCAAACCATTATTTTTAGCTGACCTGTGTACAGTTAAACCTGTATTAGAGGCCAAGTGTATTAAGTGGTCAACCTACATTTACCAGTCAGTTTTGATATTACCTAACTATTGTATTTTGCTACATGTTTAACTTTCATTTAGCAGCCACTTCTGTTAAGTGGACACTTTCTCTTGTACCCCTGACTGACCGCTGAAGGTATAGCCCCTGTAATGGTTCCGCTACATTTCGGAATTCATGACCTTTCACAGAAATAACCTAGGTTTTCTAATGTTTCATTAGAGTACCTTGGTTATCTTGACAGACATAAAGTAGTCCAAGACGTAGCGGTGTTTGTCGACTTTACCGGAAGTGAATTACAAGGCATAAACCTTAAGACATGTTTGACTGTACTTGCAGCAAGAGTGCTTAAATGAAAGAGATTAAAATATACCTGTCTATGACAGCCAAAAAAAGACTGGAAAAACCCTCACACAAAAAACCACCAGGCCACAGGTTGATGTCGTCACTGCATCAGAGACACAGCTGATACCAAATGAAAAGAATCATTAGATCTGGTCAAAAAGAAAATGAAAGGACCAGAATACCAAGACATCAATGGAGAGGTCAGGACAAATTGCCAGACTTTACAGACCAGTCAAGATTTTGGAAAGAAATTACAGAAAGATGACTGAAATTTGAAATAGCTTTTATTTTTTTCTCAAAAGAAATATATAATCATGAAATTTTAAATGAAATTTGTGTTTTTCTTGATGTTGATAATGATCTGAAATTTTCTATGACATATACAACCTATAATATGGTAATTGTTTTGTTAAATTAATACTTTTTTCATAACATTTCATAATTTCCCAATTTCTGATTTGTAATGCGTAATTCCCCCAATTAGAAAGCCACAGTTTGTAAAAAGAAAAAAACAACAAAAAAACTAAAAATATCACTGTGATTGGAATAGAAAAAAAAATTTATAAAGCAAATGCCTTGACTAATATGAAATAAGCATGCAGTAAACATGTTTGGAAATGGGTTCTGATCTTTGAACTGCACTGACCTTTCAAGCATGCATATGATTAATGCGCAATTTTAAATGGTATATGAAACAATGGATTTTTTTTTGCTATGCATACTGTGTAGAATTTGCACTTTGGTATTTTTGTGCAAACAGGAAACCCTGATTCAACCACTCCTATGGCAGCTGTCTTATCTGGGTCTCTGTTTGCCAAATCACCCCTACTAAACAGTGGCGCTTTCACATTTTGGTGATCTGTTTAAATGAGAGCCCTTGACACTTCTGTTGAAGAACCCCTGGCTCTAGCATTAAAAAAACAGTTAAAGGTAATGCACTTGTTTTGTTGATAAAAGCTTAAACGACACGTCAAGTAATTTGCAGAGTGCCCATGTAAATAAAAAGAATAACCAGAAAGGAGTTGCACAGTAATTTTTGCACTTGCCAGTTACAGTGTAGATTATATGCCTGTGAGTGACACTACATTTGTACAAATGTATTTCACACTTTCTGCCTATTGAATATTCAGGGAGATGAAATGACTTTTCATTTATTATCAGGGCATTGAAACGGATGATCGACAAAATGACTGTAATTCAATGCAACTAGTTAATTTTTTTCTGTCAAATTATAAACATATATAATACATCAAAGTATCAGTGTTGTATATTTCATTTAGATGCGCATATAAATAAATAAATCATGAAACTTTTCCGGATATTTATCAAACACCCCTCATTTGAGAATTTTTGAATTGATGAACAGAGGAAGCTGTGCATATATTGCAGGTAAAGAATTCAAAAGTTTTGGGCCTGAAAAATACAGACTTCAATGGAATAGTTTCTTCACATGGTTTAGGTATTTGATGTCAGGATAATCTTAATGTATTGTGAATTGGTGTTGTTTTTCTCACTCTTTTTTAGTTTTTTTTTGTTTTGTAGCTCTACTGACAGCTGATGGGGATAAATTATATGACAATTAATGACAAACTTTTTCAAAAGTGCCTTCATTAGAGATTAAACGATGATCATTTATAAATATAATCGATGATTGATTGAAAACTGCTGAGTTCTGTGATCATTGATTGTGTTCCTTCAAAATCAATTTCTCTAATTCTATCCATGTCAGTTGTACCAAGAGATAGAAGAAAAATAGAAAGAAACAGCTAGTATTAACAGTAATTCTACTCCATTTCTGAAATCTATTACTTTAACAGACTGCTTATTATTGTCTCTTGTAATTATGTTTGTTTGTTGGGTGAATGTCCCACCAACAGTATTTCAGTCATTTGGGGATGATGTCTACTTGAGACGGATATATAGTGCTGCCACACTGCTGTATCATGCCGCAGACATGTGGCATGATACCACACCCAGTCACATTATCCGGACACCAGGCCAAACAAACCTGCCAAACAAACTACGTACCCTTATATGCTGAGCGCCAAGCAAGGAAGATATAACAGCTAGTACCATTTTTTACGACTTTGGTATGTTGCAGCCGGGGATCGGACCCATGTCCTCCCGCACCTGAGGTGGATGCTCAAATCACTCGGCCACCGATTCTATTCCTTGATAGTATCTCCAGGACCTGATTCACCAGGGGGGACATGTGCATCCCCCCAGCTGGCTTGGTCATACAATTTTCTAGGCTATATTTCGATGAAATTGTCATGATTTGGGTAAATATTTGTGCTCTGTTGTGGAAATCTCCATTGTGTGCCCCTTGTTCCTCACCCGACCAGTCACCAGGCCCCTGCTACTTCTGAGCTAGACCCTCTACTGATAGAGCATCTGCTGTCACATAGCAACATCACATATTGACTGTGAATGCTTTAATCTGAATCAGTGAGACGCTTCCAACTTTTTTTTATTGGTATATTGAAATGAAATTTTGATGTTACTAAGTTCTCTAGCTGGATTTGAACTTGCAAGCTAGTAATTCAATAAATATTGGAAATTGAATAACATGACTTTACACAGGTATAGGCAAAAGTAAAAGATTCAACCCAAGCAATATTATCATATCGCTCAAGGCTTAGATCCTTTGCACACCTGAATTATCACTATGAAGAATTGAACAAGAGCTGTCAGAGAGACAGCGCGCTTGAATATTCTCATGCAGTGCTTTATAGTTAAAAAAAAAGCCATGCTGAATCATGCAAGGGCCATATATCTTTCAAAATACATGATATTGTCTGTTCTTTTCTACTCATTGCATTTATAGAATAAGTATACAAAGTATCAAAGCAATAACATGACTGAAATATTTATGTGTGTATTTTTATATGGACACTAAATACATTTGTAAAGTTTCAAGTGAATTGTGGAGATTGAATTTGCATGCATAATCTTAACCAGGAATTTCTAAGTTCACAGAGGGGAATAATTCCATTAAAATCCATGCTACAGTTATGGGTCTTGGTCAGTGAACTACAATTATGACCCAAAATACATTTGTAAAGTTTCAAGTGAATACCTTTGGTGGTTGTGGAAATTGAATTTGCATGCATAATCTTATCCAGGAATTTCTGATTTCACAATGGGGAATAATTCAGTAAAAATCCATGCTAGAGTTATGGGCCTTGGTCAGTGAGCTACAGTTATGATATAAGAAGATAGAAAAACTTGCATGCAAATTTAAACCTTATATATAACCTTGAGTGTTACACTGACGCCAGGATGAGTAGGATAGCTTTCACAAGCTAAAAATAAACAATTTTGTTCTGTTGTATGTTGTTGTACACCTCTATGCAAAACCTAAACAGAATTTACCATCCAGTTTCATTTTTTTTATCTAAAGGTATCATTTTTAGAAATAAATAAAAGAAATAAATATGTAATATCCTCTTTACGAAAAATGTTTTGCAATTGATTATAAACAAATAACAGCATTCAGCGAACAAACCCTGACTGAAATATGTAATAAATTCTTACCATACCAAACCCATTTTATACACTGGTCTAATGTTTTTTTAGCTCACATGAGCACAACGTGCTCAAGGTGAGCTTTTCTGATCGCCTTTTGTCCGGCGTCCGTCGTCCGTGCGTCTGGCGTCAACAATTGCTTCAAACAACATCTCCTCCTAAACGGCTTGGCCAATTTGAAAAATATTTTGCAGGAATGTTCCTTGGATGAAGCTCTACTAAAGTTGTATAAATGGTTCTGGTCCATCGCATAATTAGGTCACAGGAGCTAAAAATAGATTTTAAAAATGAAAATTTAAAAAATCTTCTTCTCTGAAACCACAAGGCCTAGCCTTTTGATTTTTGGTATGTAGCATGATCTTATGAATCTCTACCAGGATTGTACAAATTATGACCCTGGGGTCAAAATTGGCCCCGCCCCAGGGGTCACTTGATTTCACATAGGCTAATATAGGAAAAACTTGAAAAAATCTTCTTCTCCGAAACCACAAGGCCTAACCTTTTGATTTTTGGTATGTAGCATCATCTTATGGGCCACTACCAAGATTGTACAAATCATAGCCCTATGGTGATAAATGACCCCGCACCAGGGGTCACTTGTTTTACATAGAGTTATATAGAAAAACTTAAAAAATCTTCTTCTATGAATCCATAAGGCCTAACTTTGATTTTTGGTATGAGCATCATCTTATGGGCCACTACCAAGATTGTACAAATCATAGCCCTATGGTGATAAATGACCCCGCACCAGGGGTCACTTGTTTTACATAGAGTTATATAGGAAAATCTTAAAAAATCTTCTTCTCGGGTGGGCTCAGATCAGGGTAGGACAGCATGTTGCACGAACACCAAAAAATAAAGTTGCATAAATTCTTCCAATTTTTACGAGAACGGACTACATAGACACTCGGGCATATTTATTCCGAACGGCATCGAGATCGCATAACTAATAAAAAAATTATCGCAATGTCTTTACATATAGTATTGCAGTCTACAGACTATACACAATGAACAATAACAAGTTAATAAATGATGGAACTTTATTGTTTTATAACTTGTAAACTGCTTTGAGCAATAGAACAATATGTACAACCATAATAAAAAACATTTTCTTAACAAAATATGCTTATTTTTAAAAAAATAGGTGTTAGCCCTTTTACTCTACTTTCAAAGAATGGCACTATCCTGTCAAAACAACTATGGATAGAAGAGTATAGTTTTTTTTTAATTGAGACTAGAAT
>JAIFHC010000722.1:0-50000 GCA_021229015.1 Solen grandis | reverse complement strand
GTCAGGATAATGTGACCGGGTGTGGTATGATGCAACATTTCTACGGCGTGATACTGCAGTGTGGCAGCACTATATCTGTCTCAAGCAGACATCGTCTCCAAATGACTGAAATACTGTCGGTGAGACGTTAAACCCAACAGACAAATAAACAAACACACACGGGAAATATTAACATCAGCTGATTGTCATGAAGCTGTACAACATTTTCTTTACACAGGTCGTGAAAATACCAATTAGTACGTGATTTTCATGAAAGAAATCCATTGAGTCAAAACACACAAACACACACAAAAACAGGGAAACCTTCTAAAGGTATTTCACCTGATGAATATAAAACATTGTCTGACAAAACTCTTTATTCGCATATATATATATATATATATATATATATATCGGTGAATATTCAGTCTAAGGCACCGACCACATAAAATAACAGTTTCGCAGCCGGATTCCCCTATATCAAGCCACTGTCACGCATGTCTTGTGTGCATGAAAAATAGTGAAACCAAAACAACACCAACACGCTTTCGGCGAGCTGAAATAATCAATTCGGATTTATAACGAATAGCTCAATTGGAAAGATCCCCTCATCATTATCATCGGCATGGGCGCAGTGGTCGGGTGGTAACACACTGACTGCGCATCCGAAGCTTCGAATCCCGTTTTGGTCAGGGATTTTTTCATGACCTTCTCAGGCGCTACGGGTACTGGCCCAACCCAGGAACTTTCGAGTGGGATTACTGTATGTTGTAAGAACTTGTTTCCCCATCGTCGTAAAATAAATAAGTTTAAACTAAACTAATGGAAGCACCGCCAATTTTATTATCAGCACAAGTATCAAGATTCACATGTATTTAGACACCTCACCTTTATGAAGGCAGCACGTTCAGTTCTTTCTAATTATGCGGACATGTGTCGATGTTAATCGCCTGAATAAAACGAGTAAGCAAAGGGAAAATGTGATAACTATCACGATGAGCACGTGCAGAACTGGTCATTTGTCATTGGTCATTTCTCACTCATTGTTACAGGGTAAACCTTATTCTTGTGCAGGACGCGTCAGCTATCACTTGCAGGGAACATCTACATCATAAGGGTCTTTGTAATCATAGGTATGAGGTGATTTCGTATCGTACACTTGTCTTATTTAGTTCGGGTTTAGAACAGAATTATTCCTTTTTTTAATATACGCTTCATTTAGTCTCGTAGATAATAACTGTATTTATCGGAAAAAAAAGATGATTTGGTCTATTGTTTAGTCCCATACATTTACATATATATTTTTGGTTTTGGGGTTTATTGCTACCTCGGGGAGAATGTTAAAGGTCGGCAACGGACTTTATCTCATAGATTGATATTTATTGTGTTCGGAAGTTTACTGTAAAATGCGTGTAAATTGTATTATTTGTATGTACATTTTATATAGTAAGTCAGTCATTTATTCTAATGTTAAAACTGATTTGTTTTGGTACAAAACACTTTCATTTTACCTTTGATGATCCAAGACGAATGATGGTGACAGTTTTAGCAACTGATAAAAACCTGATCAGCCTGCAAGCTACAGACTGTTCCGAAGTTATACTGGTGGTTTAAGCCCTTTCTCTTCCTCTCTATAATATATTGATGACTGAGCGTTGAAATTATGAATATTGAAATATGACTATTATTGATATAATTTTTATTTCAGGGATTGGCAAAAACATTTGGTGCCATATATCTCATGCAGCGTCCATTCTGTCATCAGAAAGCAGTGTTTACAAGGTCAGAGAACAACCTTTATCATTGAGTCTCAGAGAGATCTTTTGGTTTGAACACTTCATGCAATGGAGACGTTGGTTTGCTTCTTGTTCATGGCACAGGCTACCGGCGTGGGACCCCCCAATGATACAAAGTAACAATTTAAAACACATTTTATAACAAAATTTCACAATTCAAGAAAAAAAAATATTGATATCATAAAATAAGAAAAGGTATGTAACTCTCTGTTCAAAATCTATAGGAAATCTGACATGGTCGTATTCTGAGCTTCGTATCTGACACAATTTTCAGCCGATTTCAAATATGCCGGGCTTGTTCAACGCAGATCGTTGCCGAGTCGATTTTCTATCCATTGCTTGTCGCTCAGCATATAAAGGTAGTGCCAGGACTGGTTGGCCCGATGGCAGGATAATGTGAATGAGTGTGTTATCATGCGACATGTCTACGGCGTTATACTGCAGTGTGGCAGCATCTATCCGTCTCAAGTTGATATAGTCTCCAAATGACTGAAATAATTAAACCCAAACAAATAAACAAACAAACATGTCCTGGATTGGACCTATTCTGGATCAGCAAACAAGACCACGGCAACTACAGACAGTTTGTAGATGTTGTTGTTGATAGTGATGATGATTTACTATCATTCAGTCACCTTCACACGATTACAAAACCAGATCAAACCGAAAGCAAAATTAATGTAATATATTTTCTGACCTTAATTCCATTGCAACACTTAGTGGACTTCTTAATTAAAAAAAAATGCAAAGAGTTGACTTCTTGTTTTCGTTGATATGATGTCATTTGGTATTGTCCGTTTGTCATATTTAAGTTCGGGTTTGAAATGGATGATTCTTTTAATTTATAAGCTTGATTGTAGTATTTGTATGCACAATATAAATTTTAAGTCAGTAATTTATTTTATTGTTTAAACTGATTTGGTTTTGTACAAAACACTTTCATTTTACCTTGATAATAAAAGCTTAAGCATGATATAAAACCCGATCAGCTGGCAAACTACAGGCTGTTCTGAAATTATACTGGTGGTTTAAGTTATTTCTCTGATCACTATATATATTGGTGATTTAGTGTTGAAATAATAATATAGAAATATGATTATTATATATATTTTTTTTTTCAATTCGGGGATTGAAAAAAAAGCATTTGGTGTTATAGGTCTCCTGCAGCATCAATTCTGTCACCAGGAAACAGTGTCTACGAAGTCAGCAACCAGACTTTAACCTTTAGCCTCAGATATAATATATATATATATATATATATATATATATATATATATATATATATATATTGAGTTGAGCAATTCATGAAATGGAGACCTTTGTTTGATTCTTGTCCATGAAGAAGTGACCAGGTGATTTCTTTACTCTTATTACAACTACTGCTGTTTCATAACTGCTGTTTCATACCATCATCTTTTTCTTCTTAATTCAACGACTACTACCACTACTGATACAACTATTCCCTATCATCATCTTCCACTACATTTAGCGTGCTGTCCTCAGACAGCTCTTGTTGGCATTTACAGTACTATACGGGAAAAATATTATGATACTATGATTATGTTGAAAAGAAGATGAACATGCAGATAATAATGATTTAATAATGCAGTCAAGGCGCCAGAGGAGGTGACCGTGCAGTCCCCTGACATCACAGAATGTTTCAATATGTGACCATGTCTCTGTAAATGGGTATTGATAAACGTAATACATAGAAATAGTTTTAAAAAAACACTAATGCTTAGCTAATGATCTTTTGCGAGCGAGCTGCTTTAAAGGCCATCAGAGCTTTTTAAATTTACAATTCTATTCACAGTTGGTCGAGGATCATGCGAGATGGTTCAACTACACAAATGACCCTAATGCCGTTCAAATCAGCTTGATTAGTTTTAAGATGGTACCATGCACTACTACCAGAATGGTACAGATTAAAGTGTGGCAAGCTCTAATATGCACATGTAAGATTGTTCTTATTTATTACTACCGTGTCAAACGAAAGACGTAAAAATTGGTACCAGATGCAACCTTTGCTGGCAATCGGCAATATGGGTCTGCTATGAGAACTCGGAGTCTTCAGTACTGGTTCTACCGAGAAACATTTCATCCGTGTATCGGTGCTATAAACCGGGCACGGAAAAGAACCAGGGGGTCTATTCGCTAAGAGCTGGGGTATCGCACCCGGACTCCCTTGTATCCGTCTACTGTCTCTTCCGATGCTGTCTCTTCAGCAAAAATAAGGAAGTATGTCAAAATTAGTTTTAGTGTAGTTGTATTATTATATTTTTGGGGTCTTCATTCGTAGTGAATGAAAAAGTCCAGCTCATCCCCTATTTCTTACTACTTATGAAGTTGGGCAAAATTTGTTTAAGTCTAGTTTTATTCTAATGTGTTTGGGGTCTTCATAGATAGTTACTGAAATAGTCCAGCTCATCCACTATTTCTTACTACTTATGAAGTTGGTCAAAATTTGTTTAAGTCTAGTTTTATTCTAATATGTTTGGAGTCTAAATGCGTAGTTACTAAATAGCCCAGTTCATCCCCTATTTCTTACTACTTATGATGTTGGGCAAACTTTGTTTAAATGTAGTTATAGTATAACAGCTTTTGGGTCTTCATACGTAGTAACTGAAATAGTCCAGGTCATCCCCTATTTCTTACTACTCGGAAATTGGACAAACTTTGTTTAAATATTGTTATAATTTCACAGCTTTTGGGTCTTTATACGTAGTAACTGAAATAGTCCAGCTCTTCCCCTATTTCTTACTACTTATGAAGTTGGCCAAACTTTGTTTAAATGTAGTTATAATATAACAGCTTTTGGGTCTTCATACGTAGTTCCTGAAATAGTCCAGCTCATCCCCTATTTCTTACTACTTATGAAGTTGGGCAAAATTTGTTAAAGTCTAGTTTTATTCTAATATGTTTGGGGTCTTCATAGATAGTTACTGAAATAGTCCAGCTCATCCACTATTTCTTACTACTTATGAAGTTGGGCAAAATTTGTTTTAAGTCTAGTTTTATTCTAATGTGTTTGGGGTCTTCATAAATAGCTCATCTACTATTTCTTACTACTTATGAAGTTGGGCAAAATTTGTTTAAGTCTAGTTTTATTCTAATATGTTTGAGGTCTTTCATGTGTAGTTACTGAAATAAATCACTAACCATTGTTTTTATCCTGTTTTTAACCATGCGCGTTCCTTGCCAGTATATTCAATATGTTGAATGTGGGCAGTAAACGGAAGAAGTAGTAAACGGAAGAAGAAGCTAGTCCAGTTCATCATCTATTTCTTACAACATATGAAGATGGGCAAAATTTGTTACTCGAGATTGATTTTGGGTAATTTATTTTCCTTTACTTTTTTTTCTTTTTACTTTTTTTCCATAAATTTTCTTATCTTTTGTGTTTTTTTTCTTTTAAGTTTTTTCCTTGACTGTTTTGTCTTTCTTTCTTTTCCTTTTCTTTTTGTTTCAGCTTGTTTTTCTTCTCTTTTTTTTCTAAATCTTTTTTTTTTCTTTTTTTCTTTAACGGTTCTCCTTTTTGTTTTGGCTTGCATTTCTTTTTTTCTATAACCTTTTTTTCTCTCATAGTTTTTTTCATTGTCTTTTTCTTCTATATTTGTTGTTTTTGTCTCATAATTATATGTATTTTGTTTCCTCTTCAGCTTATTCATAGACCTGTCAATGTCTTAAAAAGTGGCACACAACTGTTCAGAAATAAAAGTTCAAGAGTTCTCTGTGTTTGGGGTTCACAGATATCAATTTCGATTGATAACGTCCCCCAGTTTCTGGACAATTGTGTGTGTGTCAAAATGGGCCATGTGACGCGTCTGTTGTGGTGTGCTTTAGCACCCACCGCTGGCTAGCCAGTTTCTGGCGAAAAGGGAACATCAGTCTCCCCTGCCAGTATATAGCCTCTCCATGGTCAAGCCCTATACAGTGCCTCCTCGTGGCGACACACGTCAACTGAGGACTTTTGTGTCCTCAGGCTGAACTGTAGGGGACGATATACAAGAACTATATGGTAAACATTTAAGTCTATTAATCTTGGATAAGATATCAACTTTAAAGAGGCGTATGGCAAGATTGTAACACTATTTAAGATGTTTACAAACTATTTCAAACTACATCGCAAGTGATGATAAAATGGTAAAAACATTCCTCTAAAATCATATTGATAGTCCTATAAAATATTAAACTGAGCTGGTTTCCTTTCATTAAACCGAGCTGATTTACTTTCATTAAACCGAGCTGGTTTCCTTTCAGCGTACATTATAATATATAAAAATAAACATCTACTCCTAAAATGACTTTTGCTAATAATAATGAATTATTGTGCATTATATCAGTTAGGACTTCTTTATTATCCTTCAAGAATATAATTAGAAGAAAACATTTGCTTTACCTTATATATCTATTGCAGTAATGGGCAATCAAAGTTTGAAAATAATAGATGATATGAAACAGTTTTATTAGCTTCACAATTCAAAATGTGGAGCTATCGTCATGACCTCACATAGACGTCTGTGTCACTTAAGTTCTTTTTGTGGGTTTTTTTGAGTGTGTGTGTTTTTTTTGTTGTTTTTGTTTGTTTTTTTGTTGTTGTAATTGTTGTTGTTTTTGTTTTTTGGGTGTTTTTTTTTTGCATTTCCCCATAACAATTAAACATATTCACTTAAAATTTGGTGTACTAAGTTTTGTTATCTTTCAAAGAAGAAACCTTTCTCGTTAGGTCAGGTAACTCTAAATACCTTAATTTTTTTAAGGTATTGGCTCAATGCCCTTTGTTACATGGTTTATATTAACACTGAAAAAATAGAATAGTAACAGTTAATATTATATTATCCAGCAATAAAAAAAGAGGCTTGCACTGTCTTTGGACATCCTTTGATTTATGTTGGATGGCAATAAGAAAAAGGAGAAAGGAATTTACTTCATTAAATGTACAAACATTGTTGTCTTAAGCTTAGTCATACATCCATTAAACAATGGGTAAACATATTAAGGCCATATAGTTGTGGGGAATTGAAAATATAACTATTTGTAGAAAAATGAACAGATATCATCCTTTATTATTATG
Source organism: Solen grandis (assembly GCA_021229015.1). NCBI lineage: Eukaryota > Metazoa > Mollusca > Bivalvia > Adapedonta > Solenidae > Solen > Solen grandis. The sequence goes on along the minus strand of JAIFHC010000722.1, from coordinate 43,151 downwards.
TATCTAAATACATCAAACGTTGATTTATGCTACTTTTGATCAGATATTTTTTTCCACATAGGAATCAGCACAATCCTGTCCTGTCCTACTCACGTGAAGACAAGTTAGGGTCCGGGGGTCGGGGTTTAATCACTTTGAGTTCTATCTAATTAACTTCTGTACCAATCACAACAGGTGGTCACTTTTAATTTTAATCAAAATGATTCTAAGGATGAAAGATATCAGATTATTAGTTTAATGGAAGCTTTTGGTGTTCTACCAAGAGGATTGGGTTCAACTCCCAAGAAACCATATTCTATCCTACGTCCTAATTAATCATCACTATTTTTTTATTTATTTTTTATTAGTTCCCTTAATTAACATGACGCCAAAACACCCTGAAATGAATATTCACATCGGTTTAACCAGTGAAAAGCTGTACAAACCTCCGACTATCAAATGCACGTTTATCTTGCTTTTAATAGTTACCTTAGTTCAACGACTTCCGACAAAAATGTTAAAGGTGAATTTCGTATGGCACAAACACAACAACAGCAAACAACGCTTGCAACCGTTATAATACAAATGCTAGGATAATTGGTTTTGGTCGGTACGAAAAATAAATGGATCGGTCGGAATAAACTGTAACAAGTGACCTTGTTTATTAGAAGAGCAAAGCTTTATTTTTCACTGCTAAACTCAATGTGCATATAATCAACAAACAAATGGTATATGACAAAATAACAGGTTTCCTGTCTGATGAGTATATGGAATGGTTTTTCAGATACGGAGTATTCATTCTGTGTGTCTGTCCGTCTCAACAGGCAATCCAAATCTGATGTTGTATGCTGAAGACTGTAACACTTATAAACAACATCTGTACATGGCAGATTTGCAATGTAATTATTTGTTTCCCTTGTCTTTATAGTTTACCCAGCTTATAGAGTTATTCAGTAATAAAAACATGCATGTAACTCAATCGTTTAAAGCGACGGGTGTTGAATAATCGTTGCTTTGATTGTGTTTAACGTACCACCGACAGTGATCAGTCATTTGTGGACCTTCGTCTACACGACAAAGTTTTAGTGATGCCACACTGTAACATCACGCCGTATACAAGAGGCATAATACCACACCCAGTCACATTGTCCTGACACTGGGAAAATCAGTCCTGGAACTACACTTTTGTGCTGAGCGCCAAGCTAAGAGGGTGACCTACCATGCAGTAGCATTTTTTTTTACGACTTTGGTATGTCGCGGCCAGGGAAATTAACAATTATATAACCATTTGTACAATCACCTACAAAATGTTTGTCAACGACAATGTTCATGTAATTAGAAATTAGTACAGATTGTCGTTTTCTTAATTAATATGATGTCCTTCCCTAAACATTTATGTGAATAAAGTGATGATGGTATGTTACCGGTTGCTGTAGTTGAACGGTGTGGTACCAAGCAGATACCACTGAGTATAAAACTAATGTGTGTTATTCCATCTTATATAATAAATGAATTTATGAATACCAAAATAAACCTTTTAAGGATACCCTTTATTTAATAAGAAGTATTATCACAGACACTGAAAGAGCTACAGAACTTCTAAAAGAAAAAAATCACTTCTTGAATCTGAGACTAAAATGCACTTATCACATTGATGCCTTGACTAACTTGTTATGAGGAATACCTTATTATTGTATAGACATGGAACCACGAAACACTTATGGTACAACTTCATCCATTGACCTTTGGCCTTCCTGACCATGTTACCGATCACAGCAGTCGTGGTTTTACTTTTCTCCAGACGGAGGGAAAGGTACATGCTTAGTTATGATACTTTGTCATATTTTAAATGGAGTTCCAATATTAGTCTTAAAATTAAAGATGCTTAAGATAGCAATTTTGATTAAGATATTATGAAAGTTTTATTGAGAAGCAGTTTTAAATATATTTATTCAGGAAAAAAATATCATATAATAAAGTAATATTTTCTTACAAAACATATCTCAGAGTAAATAAAAACAAAAATCAAACAAGCTGATTGACGAAATGGCGACTAGGTAAAAACTTGTATAATATCAAATAGAAATTTAAGTTCGAATTCAGACATGTTGAAAAGAATTGTTGTTGAAAAACTCGTATAAAACATGGCGGTCTATTAGATAACGAGATCATAATTGTGCAATAAAATGAGCAATAAACGCGTAATAAAATTGTTATATACACTTGTAATAAAATGTATAATACATGTGTTATTAAATTAGTAATAAACGCGTAATAAAATTGTTATATACACTTGTAATAAAATGTATAATACATGTGTTATTAAATTAGTAATAACGCGTAATAAAATTGTTATATACACTTGTAATAAAATGTATAATATAATTGTTATTAAATTAGTAATAAACGCGTAATAAAATTGTTATATACACTTGTAATAAAATGTATAATATAATTGTTATTAAATTAGTAATAAACGCGTAATAAAATTTTATATACACTTGTAATAAAATGTATAATACATGTGTTATTAAATGAGTAATAAACGCGTAATAAAATTGTTATATACACTTGTAATAAAATGTATAATACATGTGTTATTAAATTAGTAATAACGCGTAATAAAATTGTTATATACACTTGTAATAAAATGTATAATACATGTGTTATTTTAATAAAATGAGTTATAAACTTGCACTTAAATGTGTACTCAAACGTTTAATAAATTTGTAATGGCTGTTTAAAACAGGTACGCTGCTTAATACAGGTGACCGCTATCACAGTTATCACAGTTTATAAACATTTATAATCATAAATAGAGAACATAATGTCGTGTTATTGATTGGCTACATAATTTTTGAAGTACCCATGTTTCAGGTTGTCATTTTATAAACACCTTTATCAAGATAAGTTAGAAAAGAAATGAAGTTAAGTCATTAGCCTACCTTTAAAAAAATTTGTTTCCCCTCTCTCGACCCTAGTCTGGAGAAGTGGGAAGGTAGGTAGACAAAAATCTTTTTTTTCCTGCTAATTAGATACAATGAAAAACATGTGTAAATTGTACTAGATAATATTCGGTAAAGAAAAACAAATAAAAAGCAGATTAACCAATAATTTTGGGGGTCGGCGGGTATTTTGAGGGTCGGTCGGCCGAGGGAAACAAATATTTTAATAAAGGTGGCCTCATCTGATATATTTGATCGATTGTCCTTCATATATTGTAACAACATATAATGTATGACAGTATTTATATTTTTTTAATTTAATTTTATACATTCACTCTATAATCGATATTTCAGCTTCATTAACCTCCATATCGTTGTATCTTATGTATAAATATGGTTGCAGTCTATGCCATTATGTAAATCCTTACTTGCAGAAAGAAATGTAACTGTTTTTACAAATCCTGTGCGCAATTTTTTTTTCTAAATTTGATTTATCTTCATTATAGTATTAATAAAAGCCTACATATGCAATTAGATTAAGTTAAAATTGTTTTAAATCCCTGTGGAATATTTGAGATATTTTTTTTTATTTTATTTTAAAGATTAACATGGTATCGAATACGTTTAGCCTTACGCGCCTTTAACTTCATTTCACAGGAACCGCATAACAAGCAGCCCAGCTATTGAGGAGGACAATTACAACGTGATTTATCCTGACTACACAGAACATGTCGAAGCATATGAGCAATACTCCTCTCACAATCCCTTTGAGACAACAGGATTATGGTTATGACGTCACTATGCCTTTACAACGACCAAAACCGAGGGATGCTGAATATGATTTGTGCCAAAGTTGCGCAGCATTTCCGGGAAAAGCCGGATATGACACTGCGCGCAGCGCCTCCACTGCGAAAGGTCACGTGACAGATCCTACGCATGTGTACGGAATGAAAATTGAGGAAAAATCTTAAAGATCTTCATCCTTACTTTTTATAATACTTTAAACACAATTTGAAAACATGATGCTACAACGTGTGTATCTGGCTACATATCAGAAGAGTATTGTATGTTCATTTCTTCATCTTGAGGGCCATTGAGCTCTTCCTTTGCCGGAGTTACCACCCTTCCCACCTGAAAAAAATATCTACCTACTTACCGACCTCAAAAGTTGTGGGTCGAAGCACAGCAGGCAAACATATTTTCATGATGGCCGTTGTACCTCAGCTAGTCTTGGTTCCTCACGAGTAAGGAGGCCCATTTTCCAAGTCTTACACCTGTAACTGTGACAATACCTGATAAGTAAAACATAAATAAAAATCTAATTAACCTAATCTCCAATTCATATGTTTTACAGAATTACAAACATGAAGGAATCAACACTGAATTCTAAACTTGATTGAAGCACAAATTCGTTCCGTTTTGAACACCGTCTTGCACAGTGTCAAGTTATACAAAACAGCGGAACGTCTCCTATATTACGTACTAGTCACGCTTCAGTGATCAGACCAGTGATGCAAGATCGGGCGATTGAAGCCCACAGTTAATTTTAGAGCTTGGAGTTAAATGATGGGTGTAAACAAAGCCTATATTGACGACGAGGACAACTACATCGGAACTCTTCAAGTAACATTGTCTAGTTAGAATAACTAGTAAACGATTGTATACGACTTCACTTGAATTTTATTTAAGATTTGTATTTATTGTATAGATGTGTCTTTCATATGACATTATGCTTAAACAGCTGTTACCAGTAAAATATAGAATATAGAAATATATGTCATGTTTTTGATTTACTAAAGGTATATGATCACGTCACCTTAATGCAATCACATATTTGTGATTTAAATCAAATTAAAGAGTAAATGCGAGTGTCTGCTTTAAGTTTCTTCTGTTAGTTATGTGTAAAAACAAGGGCGCACAATGAAATACTTATTAAAAAATTGAAATGTAAGAGTAAATGTATTTTCCACTTTGCCTATCTCAGGTTCCAGCAAAGCTGTAGCGGTGATAACATCTTCATTGTACCAAAAGTTTGTCACCTCAACACATAAACTAATAAATATAAAATGGACGCGTTCAAATTAAAAAGTAAATGTTCGAACTAAGACCAACTATCATATCATACATGAAAAACAAGGAAGTTAATAACAGACGGAGAGATGGGATATACAGTTAAGTAATTCAGTGTCTGATTAATTACATGAAATAAAATATAGTTAACCATGTACACATCACCCGAGTTGCAGCACATGGTTATATTACATATTTGTTAAACGATCAATAACATTTACACATCACCCGAGTTGCAGCACATGGTTATATTACATATTTGTTAAACGATCAATATGTTACCTGGAAATGTATATGAGGACAAACAAACGTGTACATTACCTTTATCAAGGATGAATAAGTTTGGCTTGAATACGTCTGGAATTAATAAGTCTGGCTTAATTTCCACCAGCCATACTTAGTGCTAAGCAGTACTTGAATATTTGGGGCGAATTTCATTATTCCTGTTACTCTACGAGTAACCAAATATATCATTTTCTAACAAATTATCTGAATTGTTAGCTTTTTAAGTAATGATTTATTTCAACTTAATGTTGATTGGTTGGTGGAATTCGAAGCTGGTGTAACTGAAGAGACTGACATATGTCTATAATTGAAGTGTACGTGACAGTGATACGTACTGGATTTAGTTTTATCTAAATCTACTCAAATGTTTCTTAGATATGGACGGACGAAAGGACGATCAGACAACGCCAAAACTATATCCAAAGGGGAATGGCTTGCGGCTGGCAATAATATACTTAGAGTTTAAGATTGTATATTTGTATTTGTGAAACAAAACAGATTCAGAATACATTTATAGAAAATTTATTAAGGTGTAGGTACCCATTAGAGTTGTACTAACTTAATGCGTCAAGTTCTAAACAAACACTATACACTATGCACATCTACCTATTATGGTAACAAAGGCAATAAACACTCACTCAGCTCCTCACCGCGTGGGTTTGAATCCCGGCAGGGTCATTCGGATTTTCATGTGAGGAAGCTTTTGCAGTTGGTCGGTAGTTCTACCCGGATGCCTCCGTGCATTCGGGGTCTTCCTCCAATTGCAATTAGCTGGACGTCGCTATAAGACAGAAATACTGTCGAACCAACGGTAAACTCAGATAGTCAAGTCTTTCTTCACCCGAACCTCAGAAGCGTCTCTGGAAAGTTGCTAATCTTTCGGGCGTACGATGGGCTCCGACTGGCGCTGTTTTTGGTGATCTTAGTGTTTTTTCTAATCATTGCTCTCCAAATTCAAATATTAAGACATAAAAAGCCTAGATCTGTTGGTTTTTAATAAGGGCCATGACCACCCCGGGTATTGTTAAAACCATATACAGGTTACCAAACATGACGCCAGAACAGGCATATCCCGTAAAGTTTGTTAAACAACATCAACTTTTGAAAGCAAGATTCACACTGATGCTAGAGTTGACTCAGGATGATTCAAATTTATTTTACACAAATGATCACCTAATGGATCTCGGCCAGAGGCTACCAAATGTTTTGGTCTTATGTGTAACTTTTGTAAATACTTAGAGTTCTCTTTATCAAATGCTTTCGTTTCCAACCACCTTCAAAATGAACCACCTCATAACTGATGCTGCATTTAATGAAGCCTCAAGATATTAAAAAAAAAGGTTTAATTTTTTTTACATCGATGACGAAATAAGTAATCACAAAATACATATATATTAATCACTCTAGATGGCGTTAGTGGCAGCGTATGTTGTCAATATTGTGTGTGTGTGGGGGGGGGGGGGAGGCGAAGAACCCGGAGAAAACCAACATGTCTGTACCGGCGACCACTTTACCTTCTCGTGTACATGAGGAACCAGGGACGTATTGGTGAGAAGCGAAGCGCGTTACCACTACGCTTTCAAGGCACCCAAGATATTAGATAAAATATAGTGGCCTCTATATCGCTCACCTGAGTACCACTACGCTAAATGCAGGACCATAAGTTCCATACAAGGCATAATAATCCCTTTTTTTATTAATTATGTATACATCTGATCAAGAATGCTTATAAATGAGGATGCTAGAATGTAAACAAAGTTAAATATGACATTTTTTATACTTCAAGGGCCGTAATTGGAGATAGTGGTCCAATACCAAACCAGCCTTGGCAAGGTAAGTCATTAATATTACATCTTAGTGGAGGGTTTCCCAAAGAACATCTGTGCCAAAACATTTTAAATTCTGGCCTGTAGTTTTGGAGCAGAAGTCTTAAAGTTTTCACTATATACATTTAAGGCAAATTATACCAGCGCCTGGCGGCCTAGATTTTTTACGGATCAGAATAATTTTAGCAATAATGGTAGAGAGTTACCCAAGGAACATCTGTACTAAAACATTTTGAAATCTCGCCTGTAGTTTTGAAGGAGATGATTTTTAAAGTTTTAATTTTTTTCACAGATTTTTTAAGGAAGTTGTTGACGACGCACGGCGACAGGTAGAGCTAAAATTAGACTGAATATGGGGGTACCTTAAGTTGTTTGTTGTTTTTTTTTCAATAAAAATTATCGTGGTTGTCTAAGAATTGGGAATGGATCAGGGTTTCTGTAGAAAATTCGGTGAAGGATCATTCACACCAATTATCATCAAATCCTGCAGAATTGTTTGGAGGATATTATTAAAAGCAATGAAATCAGGCTTTAAATCAACGGGCTATAACTCCTGACCTAATTGTTCGATAGCCATTATTTAACTTGGTAGAGAGGTTACGGCTATAAACATTGTCATGAAGTTTGAAGATGCTAGAGTGCAAACAAACTAAAAATGGATGACAGGCGGACGGACGGATGCCAGGAACTCATCGATCCTAATAGCTCATCTTGAGCACATGTGCTCAGGTGAGCTAAAAAAGGTTTCACATTTATTGATGTTTACAATTCACACTCAATGATGGGAAAGTCGCAGAAAACACAAAGGATGGACTTGGATTTGTACGTTTTATTTTTCTACTTTAGTGTATTATTATCATATACAATCACATATAACACTGATTAACAGACAATAAACATATTGTATACATGGATGCCAACTAGTCACTCCAATACTTTTGAAAAGAAGTACAGATAGAGAGAAGGTAAACAGAGCAGAAAACGTTTATATTAGATGCTGTGCTACATATGAGTGCAAATTTTGTACAAGTGAAACAAAATAGCTGCACACTTCAAATCATCGGTGACTATTACTGACACTATGTTAATGTAGATGGCTCAAAAGGGACATAGATGCTGAGCAAATCCTCAAAGTAAGCTCCGTCATTGTCCCCTCCCCCAAACACCATGATCTCATCCTCCTCCTCGTTGTCATGACGATACGGTAAACAAACTGCCTTGTGCCCAACCCTCGGTGTTGGCTGGTTCTCCAACGCAATCTGGGTCCAGGATAAAGCACCTGCAATATAGCATGTTGGATTTATCCTGGTATTCAAAATAAAACAAATATCCCAGGATTTTAAATAGGATCCAAAACAGAGCAAATATCCTATGATTAAAACAGAATGAATATCCTGGGATTTAAAATAGAACTATCCTGGGGGCTTTACATACACAGACCCATTCCTATGCATTCTTTGGGTCAGATAGTCTGACCCAATCTCATTGCCCAAAAAAGTGTTTTTTTCCCCAATGTCTTAAAAAAAATCCAGTTAACTAAAACATTGCCAATGTTTACAGAAGAAGAAAAAATCCAATATGCCCTCTATTTGATACACTAACCTAGTAATGAACTTATTTTATTGCCTTTTTTAAAAATTTTATGATATTCATGCACTTCAACTGTAGAATCTGCAAAATGCAATTATAACAAGGGAAAAAAGATAAAAATGGTCATTATCAACAAATGCAAATAAAGTTAAATATGTATTATTATTTTCACCCAAATTTTGAGTACCAGTTCATGACTTAATTTTCCAAATTTCAACTGGAGTCTTTCCCCCAAAATGTTTATCAATATGGTAAAATTTCAAAATCCACATGTCCAGTAAAAGTCTTCAATATTTAATAATTATAAGATTTGTAGATTGTTTCCTAATGACAGGAAGAATTTCCAAAACCCTACAAAGGTGGACAAGTGCCGGTAGAACCAGTGGATGCGAACTGCATTTTTTTCACTTGATGGGTACTTTATTAAACTACATGAGCTCTGGACAAAATTTAAGTATGAAAATATAACAAAGGGCAATAACTCCTACATTATGCAAAACAAAGTTATGGTTCTTGTACACTGCACTTCTCCTCATTGAGGTCTACCTACCTATGAAGTTTCATGCTAATTACCGCTAATAGTTTATGTGTTATGCTCCGGACAAAATTATGATGGACGGACAAAGCAGCAACTATATGCTCTCCCTTCGGGGAGCATAAATATACTAGTCTAACCCAGAAATCACCAATATGGACACATTGCAAGTTTCAAAATTGTAGTGAATGAAAAAAGAGCATGAAACATTACCATTTTCAAATGAATATTAGTGATTTTTCAATATTTTATGCATCTAGTCTTACAAGCTACTCTGAAATTACTTTAAGAAATGTTGGATACTGATAGCTCACTTAGACTGAAAATGTGTGTGTCCCCAAGTGCAATGTCTCCATTGTATCCACCATGGATCAACAGCCGGTTGTTACTCAGAGCACATGAGGCATGCCAGCTGTAAAGTAAAATACCACAAGATAGCAATATTGTACAAACCAGAGGCACCCTATTCTGTTTGTTTGTTTGTAGGTTTAACGTCCCACCAACTGTATATCAGTCATTTGGAGACGATGTCTACTTGAGACGGATATAGTGCTGCCACACTGCAGTATCACGCCATAGGCATGTGGCTTGATACCACACCCTGACACCAGGCCAACTAGTCCTGCAACTACCCTTATATGCTGAGCGCCAAGCAAAGGAGCTATACCAGTACCATTTTTTATAATTTTGGTACGTCGCAGCCGAGGATCAATCAAATGACCTCCCACTCCTGAGGCTGATACCCTAACCACTCAGCTACCCTATTCTATACACCAGCAAATAGCTAAGCAATGCTTAGCACAACTATGCAGTCATAGAAAATTAATCTTGCACTACCGTGTGGGCTATGAAAACCTGTAGGCATAGCAATATAACATTGGGTAGAGATATTTCTTAAGCAGTGTTTTGATGGGTTGAAGACAAGCAAGCATGTATTGATTCATAAACATGTTGTCTTCAAAAGTACACAATTTTGCGAAGTCATAAAGAAAAAACTCCTAGAATTGCTCTGTCCAAAGATCTATGGAGAACTAATCTCTGAGCTGATTAATTTTCAAACTACAGATTTGCATGAATATTCATGAAGTAAAGGTTTAACATGACAAATGTTTGTGACCAATGATGGGATAAGACATACCTGCGTGGACTGGGAGGTGCTCCATTGACCTCTGGCTGAGTCCACTCTACAATACCTAGAGGGAAAGAGAATAATATATAAAGTTTAATCTTCCTAACAGCAAATGATCTGATTTTATTTTTTAAAATGGCACAAAACACACAGAAGAAAAGGTTAATAGTGATACCTTAACTTTGTAATGATTGTGGCATTTGCTCCGAGACTTGAAGGAAAAAGACATCAAGTCTGGACTATATATTCCAGGGGTTTTCTTAAGTGGACACCCATTTGCTTGGCCAGATTAAAATCACTGCAGGCAAGTCATTTTTCAAAGATAGCCCGGCGGGCAAGTTTATTTATGTAAATGAAATCTTTTGGGTTCTTTTTATTTTATATAGTATATCAGGGGTAAAATGCCTGCAAATTGTCTTTGATACATATTAACTAAAACCCACCTTAATATTGCACATATTTAGTTTTAAACATTACAAACACTAACTAACTTAAAGATCGGACAACCTGTTTTCACTGGGGGCAAGTAGATGTTTAAAGTAGCTTGCCCCCTGGACAAGTGAAAGTCAAATCCTTAAGTAAACCCCTGTATTCTACGAAAATTAGTATTGTACTCACTCATGTCCAATATGTGGAGGTCACTGTAAGATATTGGAGCGTCCCAACCCCCAAATACCACCAGCTGGTCCTCCAAAAGAGTGGCCGAGTGCCTGAAATATAGAAATGACAGGTTCACATCCCTCAAAAACACAAACACATTATAATTCTTTCTAAGGTTTAAGAACTGCCAAGTGGCCTGCCCAATGGGTCATTGAAGAGATAAATCTTTACAGGGGTTTACTCAATCTTTCTGATCAGCCAACTAACTTCAGTAGGAAATTTTTACACACCTCTTTAAGCTAGTTTGCTGAAGGTTTCTTTTTTGTACTCTAGCTACCTTTTACCTGTGCAAAATTGAATACTTTAGCAATATTTGTTGGGGTTGCTTGTTTACACCCCATACAACTACTGCATTGAAAATCATATTCAAATTAATATTGTATCAATGTTACATTCAAGTATGACAAACAGGTATCTTAGTACTGAACATATATGCAATGTGGAAGTTCATACACGTTTTTTGGTTGTTTTTTTGACGCTCACAGAAAAAGTGAAGTATTATGGGTTCTTCTTGTATATATTTTTCAACATATTAATTTCACATTGATTGAGAAACAAATTCATTCTACTTAAAATTTCCTTTTATATAAATCCATCTCAATGGCTCCGATGTAGGACAAGCACTGTGCCCTGAAAAAATCCTTGACTCAATGAAGCTTTAACCCACTAACTTTAAATGCAGTCATGCACCAGTGAACCATGTATTATTTGATATACAAAACTATACACCTAACCTGAAAATTCCAAATTTCAGGAACTTACCCGGAGCGAGGTACTGGCTTCTCTCCCTTGACGATGGGATCATACCAGCTTTCCATCACTGGACTGAAGATGTGAATATCGTTACTGCAGCCATCTGGCTGAGGGTCTGGGCGGGGGTACACGCCACCAAATATCCACAGCTCATGACGGTACAATGTGGCACTATGGTATGCTCTTGTTGGGGCCTTACCACTCACCTGAAACAAGATTTACAGGTAGATAACATTGATTAAAATCATCAAATCTTGTAAAATATTTGCTTCATTAGTCATTCATCCTTCTTGATAGTTCCTGGGTTGGACCAATACTTTGTGTCTGACATTGTCAAAAGTGATTCTTGCCACACCCCACCTCAGATCCAGTCATGTATGCAACCTCTGAACCATTATAACATTTTTTTATCTCTCAATAATGTAAAAAAATTCCAAATCTCAAACCTTAACAAGCTGCCATTTCCATTCATCAATGTCAAGCATGTGTACATCGTGAAACCAGCGAGTGTTCTTTGAGCCTCCAAACACATAGATACAGCGTACCATTGGGTCATATGTGGCAGTGTGACCCATTCTGAACTCAGGCTTCTGACCTTCAGACTGAGTGGTCAGACTCTTCCATCGCCGAGTCTCTGAAACGTTACAATGACTATATCAAGGGGCGAGAGCGAAAATAGGCTAATTGCTTATATATTTTTTTCATATCCTGAAGATTGGTATGACCAAATAAACACATGATTATGATTCCTAAATTTCTACTTTTTATTCCTATAGTAACGATAGGTACTTTGATTGGTACTTATTTAACCCTTAACTTCATGAATATTCATGTTCAAATTTAGTCCATGATGAGTATATTAATTTACTGTTAATGGTGTATGAAACAATGTTTTTTTTATTCTTTGGCATGCAGGATGTGTAGAATCCAAACTACAATACTGCATGAAAAAAAAAAAAAGAGACCCTCTTCCAGGGACTGTCTGATCTGGGTCTGCTCTATTTACCAATATGACAAAACAGGTCTATATGGATAAAAGGGTTAAGGCCTAACCCCATATCATTGCAAACATGAATAATAACTTCAGGTGATTAATCCTCCAAAATGCTGTGTTGTCCTGCTTCATACTATTATCTTGTACAGCTATCAATTCTAGTTTCCAGTGACTCAGACTGTAACATTCACCCCAATACCAACTTCTTTTTTATCTAAATGAAGAACTGTACATTGTACGTTTCACTGGAATGAGCTTCAAATGAAATGTAGAAAAGGAAGAGATAGAATGCACAGTTACATATGTGATTCATATGTCTACATTTAACATATTTTGGGGAGGTATGATCATGAGGAGTCATCACAGTCATTCCTAGCAGAGCATCTGGTGATTATGGAGTGGACTCACAATCCTTGTGCCAAAGATCTACTGTAACACCACCTGATTTCCAGACAGTACAGAACCAGTGATTCAGATTGGACCCACATTCCTTAGGACAGTTGTCCTAAATGGTCATTTCTTTTTAAGTCATTTGTCCTAAATTACAAGAAAAACTTCGGACAATTTTGTTATAGCAAAATGCTTAATAAGACATTAATGACACTTTCAAGTTTACTTTATTTATTTATATTCTTTTTGCTTTGAAATATATCATTCAAGATTGTTTCAAAACTTCAGTCAGTTAAATAATTTCCTAGGTAAATATGTTGTTATGACTATCTTCTGATACCTTGTTTACTTATATAGAAATGAAATAAATAATTGTTATTCAAGTTAGTATCTGGAGGGATGCATTTATTCAGTATGGAATTAGTATGTCACAAAGGAGACCCCACCCAATCCTTAAGCATAAAAGATCTTACAAATAAAAGAAAAAATAAAAGAAAAAATTATTGACTCAAGAAAACAGCAGGTAATAATAAAATATTTAACTTTAAATGGAAATGTGAGATCATTCATACTTCTAGAATTTTGAAGATGATGAGTGAGAGAAAGATTGGACATACAAGATATTTTGATTGTTTATCAAATCAAACACAGAATTGTAATTTATATGACTTTCTATCTAATCAAAGTCAAGGCGAATTCAGCAAAATCCGAAAAGTCCGACTCGTCAGAATGATTTTCCATTCTGCGACAGTCGTGTTCTTTAAATACGATCTAACTTGAAGTGCTGACAAATCAATTAAAAGTATATATTTTATTCCCCCAATAATAGATCGACATCCTTTGATACCTTATCTACTCTTTGTTTTTCAATCATCATTGACAGTTTCTTGCCAACATTTTATAACGGCCTGTTTATTTCTTAGAAGACTCGCGACTTCTGGTTTTAATGACACTTGTGACCACGTGGCACGTGATTTATGGTATCTGACAATTCTATTGGTTCTTTTTATAGACAGACGCTAATGTTTCAAAAAATAGCACGAGAAGAATAAATTTGCATAGGTAATTTTCCACTGGATAGAACTTGAATAGCATGAAGAAAAGAAAACGAAACTTGACACGCATCATTCTATTTATTTATTCACATTCCTGATTTTATTGATTGATATATGTATTTGAATTTAAAGAATCCAGTAATTATGAAAAAGAAAGATATTTATGCGTAAAAACTTTGGCAAATATCGATATTTCCGGTGGTCGAAATTTCTTACAACGTACGAGTCCCTATGAACAAGCATACAAACCGGCGACCCCAAGTATCAAAATGTTTCTAATGTAATTATTTTCAGAACAAAAACATGTTTTATATAGATTGTAATATGATTAAAGTTTCAACAGCAACATTGCTATTTAGTCTTTTTTGCCGATAAGGAACTTTTATGCTGTTAAAAACTGACTGCGTCAGATTGAGTCTCCATGAAGTAACGGGTATTTGAGTCAAAATGCGTCTGTAGGAAGTAATAAGTAAATGAGTCAGAGTGGGACTCTATGAAATTAGGGTTAATTGTCGAAATTTCACCGTCCGGTACAGACATTTGTCGGTCACATTGTCTGATGAACTGTATTTTTATCGGCCCGATGGGCGTACTGAGTTTATTTTTTCCGGTCATCTGTAGCTTTTATCGGCCCTGGACCAAAGGGCCAATCCAATCTGAATCTCTGCAGAACTACAGTAACATTTCCTTACCAGCATCCAGTGCCCAGACTGCATCCTTGTTCAGCTGCTGTTTCTCTCCTTGGCCCCCGATCAACACGGACAGGTTGCGGTTGATGAAACACAAACTGTGGCCCCACCTACTTGTTGGCCCAGCCAGTGCTGTAATTTACCATAATACCTTCATCATATACATCAGCCGTCATTCTCCCATTACTGGGGCTGAGTATTGCCCTTCAGTATCATATTGCAATACATTACAACAGCCTACATTATGCCATATGTATCACAGTACTGTTTATTTATACATAATGGATTTTATTGTAACTTAATACATGGCCCAAATGTCGCATTTTTGCCATTTTTATTAAAAAAAATCATACTCCTCCTTATGGAGCGTGTCATTTGATGTCACAATGAAATCATCATGGATAAATAATAATCAACATAAAAAGATATTTAAGTCTTTGTAAAACACAAGTGTTCTTTGGAACACATGTGTCACTTGCTGAAGCTAACGGAAACTGTGTGGTGGACAAGCCTGACAAAAAAGTGACAGACAGTCAGAAGACAGAAAAGTGATCCCTATGTGTCACCTCTGCTTACAAGAGGTGACAGACTAATGCTTAAGAAAAGGGATACCATGCATAATATAGCACCCACTTCGAGAAACCAGGTTATTATTTCTGTTGTTGTTTTTTGGGGGGGTTTTTTTTGGGGGGGGGGGGGGGGGGGGTTATGTATAATTTTATTACTGATAAAGATTTTAAACAAAATAAAATCAAACTTACTTCTGGATGTGAGGTCCTTGCAGGATGCTAACTTTCCTGTCTGTGATTTTGTTAGAGAGTCTAAAACCTGCTTTACTTTGCTATTCACTGTTTTGTCATCTTCATTTTTATTAACTAGAATATTAATGTCCACATTTTCTTTATTTCCTTTACTTAAATTTTCACTTTGAAAACTGTCATTTGTGCTATTTTCCTGAGGTGTAGGGTTTAGAGGAATAGTTTTGCTGTCATTATCTTCCATGTCTGTCTTTGACTCATTCAATTTGCCAGGAGGTTTTTTTCTCCCACGTTTTTTAGATTCAGTTTCATTCGAAACCTGATTGTCCATCTTTTTGATTTTAGTTACTTTTTCTTTTTTATTTTGCTGAGCTACTTTAGGTGTTTTTCCTTCACCTTTTGGCTTTTTATCTGCATTTGGTGAAGTAGATTTATCTTTCAAAATATTAGTTGCTGTCTGAGTTGCCTCAGACTCGGTTGCCTCAGACTTGGTTGTTTTAGACTGCAGTTTGGCTTCTATGGCTTTTGGACTTGCAGTTTTTGTTCTATTTGATTTTCCAGAATTTGGTGTACCAATAGACTTGTCCTGTTTCGATCCCTTCTTCTGCACAGCTGATTTTTCGGTTTCTGTGACAGGGCTTTCTGCCTTTGGAAGCCTCTGTCTTGTAGTTGACTTTGGACCCTGCGTCTTCAGTTTCTTGGTTGACGGACCATTAGCTGTGGCATCTTCCTTGTTCAAGCTTGACCGTCTCTTGTTCTTCTGAACTCTGTTGGGTGTGTTTTGTTGTCTTCAAGTATCTATAATTGAGGAAATTCTATTTTATTTCTGATAATGTTCAAGAAATAAAAGTTTTTAGGATTACGTTATTAAGTGTGCAATCAAAAATTAAAATCCTGGAATCACCAAATTAAGAATACTAATAAAATCAAAAGGTGTCTCTTTATATATCAAAAAATCATGAAAACTGTGAAACAGGTTCCAAAAAAAAAAAAACCAGAGCTGGTCTTAAAGCGGGGTTTTACTTTTTACTGCATATGACCCATTTTATGTATAGAAAAGGCATGGCTACCCACTTTAGTTCCTCCAAGCAGCATATTCTCCAGCACAGGGGGTCCATCAGATTTTTCAATGAGTAACTTAGCCACACCTTTCTCAGCTTCGGATATCATTGTGATCGGTACATCTGCAGATTCTCTTTTCCAGTACAAACATCTGTGAACACACCAACATAGAAATCACATTTGTCAAATATTTTTTTAAACCTTTCACCCCCTATACTTTCTTTAATTTCTTTTAGTATTTCCCAAATTTCTAACATTCTGAGGACGATCTCCCCAAAATACAGAAAAAAAATCCCTGGCGCAGATCAAATGCTGTGTTGTATTATTAGTGGTTTCCTGTAGCATGACAATAAGAGAAACTCATGAACTTGTGCACTATCCCTCTAAAGACCTTGCTCTAAAATTGGTCTAACCTACCTGTTTGAATTTGTGATATTGCCAAGAAGTAGTTGATCATCCTTGTATGTCAGTGTGACTTCCAGATCTCCAGCTTCCTCCCACTGGCCCTCAGCAAACACCACCAGCTGGTTTGGAATAGGAACTGGTATATGGCTGTAAAATGCTCCCTTATCCTTCCTCCTGAAGTATTTCAATACAAGATTTTAGAAAATATTTCAGGCCCTTCTTTTTAAATTTCATTGGTTGTAAAATATAGTTGTAAAAAAAAACAAAAAAACAATGTCATGAACTTGATGAAGTTCGCAACCTATTTCATTCTTGGAATTGGGCTTTTTTTTTTACCAACAATTGAGAAAAATGGACTCTTTTTTGAGAGGAACATTATTGTTTACCAGCTCAGACAGCTTTTGTGCTACCACACTGTAGTATCACATCGTTGACATGTGGCATGATTCCAGACCCAGTCACTTTCTCTGACACCGGGCCAATCAGTCGTATGAAGCAGTCTGAGATCATACCCACAACCTCCTGCTTCTGTGGTGATGCTCTAACCACTCGGCTATTGAGGAATGGTCTCAATCAAGAGAGCCATACAGGTATAGCTATTAAAAATATACACTTTGTTAGCCAGTTCCCAAGCACTTTTCAGATAATCGATTTAAAACTGGCAATGTGATTGTCCATCGGTCAGAAAACTTCTGTTTTTATAAGAAACAATGTCCAGTGAAAAATAAGTCATCATCATTTCATTTTTGAAAAATAACTTTCACTTTCCAAAATACAAAGGCCCTAAACATATGTCATGTCTTTTAAGACTAAGAATTGTAAGATAAATTCATAATATCAAATTTTTCTGCCAATCGTTTACTAGAATAATCCAATTCAGTAGTCACTTAAATATACCAAATAATGAAAGACTTGTTGTTCAACAGACTTTTTTTTTACATTAAAAATCTTCAACAAGAGCTGTCAGAGGACAGCACGCTCGACTATTCAAAATGCTTGTTGGTAAAATCAAATGAAATCTATTTAAATTCTTGCCCTTCACATTCCCTGTACATAATAATAGTCAAAAATGATATACCTTGATAGTCCGATACCCCTTAATATATTTATGATGTCTAAATCAATCCCATGCCTAGTTACTGAGACATAAGCACAATAACACTGCATGCAAAACTTAAACCAAAAATCCATGTAAGAAAAGGGCCATAATTTGCATCAGTCCAAAAGTTATCCTCCTGTTTTCTGATGCCCTTGAAGACACTCCTTAACTTCCTAGTCAATTCCACAAGCAATTACTGAGATATAAGCTGGATAGTAGCTTGAATGCAGAAATTTAACCAAAATTCTAAGTTAAAAGGGGGTCATAATTTTTAATTTATTCCATCAAGTGTTATCTTCCTTTATAGTATGATACCCCTAAACATATTAAAGATGTTTCAAATCAATTCCATGCCTGGACTCTGAGATATAAGCATGAAAGTACCTTGCATGCAAAACTTTAACCAATATTTCTAAGTTAAAAAAAGGGCCATAACTTGTAATATATTCCATCAAAAGTTATCTACCTTGATAGTATGATACTCCTTAACATATTAAAGATATTTCAAATCAATCCCATGCCTGGATACTGAGATATAAGCATGAAAGTAACTTGCATGCAAAACTTTAACAAAAATTTCTAAGTTAAAAGGGGCAATAATTTGTAACATATTCCATCAAGAGTTATCTACCATGAAAGTATGATACCCTTAAATTTATTAAAGATGTTTCAAATCAATTCCATGCCTGGATACTGAGATATAAGCATGAAAGTACCTTGCATGCAAAACTTTAACCAAAATTTCTAAGTTAAAAAGGGGCAATAATTTGTAACATATTCTATCAAGAGTTATCTACCATGAAAGTATGATACCCCTAAACATATTAAAGATGTTTCAAATCAATTGCATGCTTGATACTGAGATATAAGCATGAGAGTATCTTGCATGCAAAACTTTAACCAAAATTTCTAAGTTAAAAAGGGGCCATAATTTGTAATATATTCCATCAAGAGTTATCTACCTTGGTTGTATGATGCCCCTAAACATATTCATAAACTTTCAAGTCAATACCATGAATGGTTATTGAGATACAAACTAGATAGTAGCTTGTATGCAAAACTTTAACCAAATTTTCTATTGCATGCAAATCTTTAACCAAAATTTCTAAGTTAAAAAGGGGCCACAATTCATATTAAATTCAGTCAAGGGTTATCTACCTTGGTTGCCTGATGCCCCTGTCAATACCATAAATGGTTATTGAGATATAAGGTTGATAGTAACTTGCACGCAAAACTTTAACCAAAAGCTGCAACGCCAAAGCCGACGCCACGGTGATTACAATAGCTCTCATATTCTTCGAATAGTCGAGCTAAAAATTTAAAAAAAAATTCCAAAGCTTAGGTTTTCTTCATAGTTCATGGATGCTTCAAAGACCATGGCAATAAGGAATGACATTTATGAGGTATACCCAGGTCGGGTATTACCGGAGGTCGTATATTGCCAGGGTATTCAGAAATAACAAAATTATAGGTTTTCTGAAATTTGCCTCAGTATCATTTGTATACTAAAAGTAAACACATACCATGTGCTATCTTTCAAAACTTTAAACCTTAGGTATGAGCCATTTCCAAGTGAGATTTTGCATTTCTTCTAAAATGCCCTTTTAACAACCAAAATTCTATGGAAATTTAACATATTTTCTACCAGTCATACTTTGAAACAATAAATAAAAAATATATGTATACAACATAATTTAAAATGATTATAAATGTTGCAGGACAGCATAATTAACGTCACTGAAAATTGATTATGATGATTTTTGATCGAAAAAAAAAATACTAGAAGTTTATATATGCAAAAAAATACTAGAAGTTTATATATGCATTGGTAATACCCTACCAAGAAGGTGCTGAAATATACTACGTAGTGTTAACATTGTCAATATTTTTAACAAGAAGAAATTGTTCTAGAGAAGTGACAATCATTTATTTTATTAATGAAATGTTGAGGATTATCGAAAGATAAATTTTTCATTGAGTACTTCATCTTCTATTCATAACTTATTTTTGAAAGCTAAATACCATGGTAATACAACCCACCAGGATATGTATCCCTTAATAGTCACTTTCTGTATATTAAGATTATATTGACCCCTGTGGTCTTGGCAATGCCCCACTTTTTTGCCAATATTGGGCTCATTTCTAGAATGAAACCTGTGTTTACATTCCAAATTCCAAGGCAGCTTCAGTGGTTCCCATGGGTATCGTAAATTTCTAATCTAGCCCATCTTGGTAAGAGCTACCACTGGGAAAATGTTCATGTGTCAGTGTAAACATCAGCACTTAGGGTGGTTTCCGGCATTATCGCGGGTTCTCTGGTATCGCGGTATTGCCAGTTTGTTAGGAAAGAATTTGCCAATCGCCACTTAGTGACACCATTTTGTAAACAGGAAGTAATGATTAAATTGAAATAAAAAGTAATAAGTCTCCATAAATGGTAAGCAAAAACGTAAATTTCTTGCAGTATACTGACTTTCAACCATTACGCTTATACATATCACTCCATGTCCGCTAAAAAACGTTTTTTAGCATAAATAATGAATTGAAAGACTCAACAAATGCTAGATCTTCGTCTGCTGCATTGTTTTGTGAATGATGATTGTTTTGATCATGTAGCAACACCTGTAGGTGGAGCCAGCAGTCTTTTTTCAAGAAATACCGCGATACAAGAGAATCATGGGATTTTTTATGTAGGACAAACATGGTGAACAATAACATGTTTTAAAATGTTATTAGAAAGGCTGGAAAAAAATTAATTGTTTTCACATTATGGTACAAAGGTGGAATAACATTGACATACAGAAATAAAATTTCAGATAAGACTTCACTGATATTTTATTCCCGTTCATGCCGTTAGTACCGCGATATGAGGGAACACCATCCTATAGAATTCTTAATATTTCCAACATGTTCCAGTATTATATTAAAACAGTGTTCTAAAATACTATCAATTTTTCATTAAAGATATGCCCCACTATCCCGTTAACGGAGCCCATGATGAAAATGCAGCCTTAGTAATTCAATCCCTATAAACTTTCCCTCCTGAAATGTGAAAACAAACTGATATAACTTAAAAACTGTTTTAAAACATTTTCATAAATCAATTATTATACATATCAAACATGAAATATAACAGAACATGTTTACAATTCATAAGTACAACCTAGATAGGGACACTGGTGCTGCTGTCACATCTGCAATACAGTAAACTTTGAAATCAGATGACATCTTGGTTTGTTTGTTGTTAAATTTGGCGGTTTCGCTCTGCGCGCTGCGGTGTATCGTGAGAAGTTCACGTACATATTTTTATCATAAAATTTGCCACCTCTCTTGTCGATATGACATTTTTTTTGGACAGCCCTTTTGTATGGTATGAATTTATGCAAGCCGATAAAACCTTCTGTATATAAAGTACTCCCCTTTATTTTTCAATCTAAACTGATACTAATAAATCTATATCTATATCTATTTGAACAGCTTTGATTAATCATTTTAAATGTGTGAAAAATCTAAAGATAAACACTTTTTATAACCAAATGGGTTACACGGTTTACTTTGATTAAGAATGAACCATACTTCTTTTTTACTCTGTGTGTGCGTGTGTGTGTGTGGTGCTGTATTGTATATCAACATAAGAAATATTTTAACTGAATCTGAATTTAATTCGTTGTAGATCCCAATACTGGGTTTTACACAACAGAAATTTAAGCTATTGACGGTGGCCCTTTAAGGCATTTTTGAATGCCTCAACTGAGCCAACATGCACTATATCATCAGGGAGATGAGTCAAGTGAATCACAGTGTCCACAAAGAATGAATTTTCATATTGTTTAGAGTTTAATGAAGGTATTTCCAGACAGTTTTAATTTTTGCAAATGCGTTTTTCTAATATATTTGATGTTTCGCAGCCATTATTTTGAGTTTTCTGGAAGGTGTTTGTTGCCTTTTTTGAAAGTGCTTGAGATGTTCTTATGGTAATTCCCCTGTGTCTATTGAGCACTGAAGGATTATTTTCAGGATTGGGGCTAGTTCTTTTGAGCATTCTTTTAGTATTCTGTTAGGAATGTTATCTGGGCCAGAAGCCTTTGATGGATTTATTTTTGAAAGTAGTTGCTCAAGTCCTTTCTGTTCAATTTTTATTGGTTTGATGTTTTTCTTCACTTTTTTGTTTTTGTTTTGTTGTTGTTGCTGTTATTTGTTGTTGTTTTTTCATTTCTGGAAGTGTAGTAGGGTCAGGTTTTGGCCATTAAAACATGTCATTCTCCCGTTTGTTACCCCATTACCCCTCTTGATACCTCTTGATTTTTACTCAGTTTTAGTTCACTCAATGCCCATGCTTTGCACATGATTATGCTTGAGTGGATACCTTGCTTTGTTTGACACTGACATATATGGCCTGGCAAGACTGGTCAGCAAGGAAGTCGGTTCGAAGTTTTCCTTGAGGAAGGACATTTGTTTTTCTTGTCTCCCGCTTGTTTCTTATGGACGAAGTAGTTTAGCTGGGACATTGGATTCTTGGGCGTTTTTAGAGGTAAATTGTTTGACTTGCTAGAACGCTATTTTGAAGCTGTTTCATTGTAGTTGCTGCTCTGTAATGTTTTATATTTCGCTGTTTATGACGTAAGATGGCGGTCTTACTTTGAAATCTGGTCTTTATCTACATGTAACATGCATGTACTTAACCTTTTTGTTTAATTCTTAACAGTGACCAGCACACATCACTAAGTGAGATTGGCAGGAGAGAATGGCCTTATTCCCATAGATTAGGTGAGAGATAAATTGTAATATGTCATGTATATGTAAAATGTTCATATATGAATTATATGTGTTTTTATATACTTAGTCTTGAAACCACTGAGCTATGATATATGTCTTATGAAGTTAACTTGTACGTTGTTTTTATGAAAGTGTCAGTTTGCATTTATTTGGAGAAAATATAGAAGACTGATGTCTATCTATCTATCTATCTTCTTCCTTGAAGTCAAACCCCTGCTGGGGACTTAGACTTGACGCGCGTCAACTGACAAGAGTATTAGTATAAAAGATCTAAGATAAAAGAATAAAAAGTAATAAAATAAGTATGTTGTTAAAAGCAGGTTAAAAAGCAGTTTAGCCATTTAGGGAGACATATGTTCAATCTGGCTAACAGCCAGACTGAACTCAGGGCCAGACAAGTTGATGATATTCGGTGGTAGGACATTCCAGTGGACAATAGTTCTTGGGAAGAATGAATATTTGTGATAGTCAGTTTTGGTTTGTACTTGCTGGAATGCATTAGGATGGGACGTTCTGGATGATCTAGTGAGAGGGATAATGTAGTTTGGGAAATGGATAGCCACCCGGTCATGCAAGATGTTATGAAACATAACCAGACGTTGGTCAATGCGCCGAAGGTCAAGGCGCCTCCACTGTAGGGAAGTCATCATGTCAGTGACACTTGACGTTCGGCCAAAGTCATGTTTGGTCCATCTAGCAGCCCTTCTCTGGATGGACTCTAGCTGGTCAATAAGAGTTCCTGTATAAGGGGACCAGACTGTGGAGCCGTACTCCAGCTGGGGCCTGACAAGTGTCTTGTATGCGGTTGACTTTAACCCTTCAGAGTGAACTTTGATGTTTCGGCGTAAGAAACCTAGTGTTAGATTAGCCTTTGTGGTAATATTGTTTATGTGTTTGTTCCATGTTAGGTCATTTGATATTGTAATGCCGAGGTATTTTGCAGATGATGCTGTTTCTAAGATGGTGTCATGTAAGAGGTATTGTGTTGGGATAACTGTTTTGCGTTTTGAGATTTGAATAACCTGGCATTTTGATGGGTTGAATTTCATGTCCCATTTTATCTCCCATATTTCAAGTTGGTTCAAGTCATGTTGTAGTAGGCTTGAATGAGAGGCCACAGTAAGAGAGAGATAGATGGCTGTGTCATCAGCAAATAAGCGGACTTTAGAGGAATTAACATACTCGGGTAAATCATTGATATATATTAAGAATAAGAGAGGTCCTAGGACCGAGCCCTGGGGTACACCGGAAGAGACTGGTATGGAACTGGATTTGGAGCCATTTACCACCACGGACTGTGACCTATTGTCTAGAAACCCTTTGATCCATATTAGAGTTTCACCCCTTATGCCATAAAAGTGCAACTTATATAGAAGTTTTTCATGGTTGACCATATCAAAGGCTTTAGAGAAATCAAGAAGAATCCAGTCTACTTGGCTTCTCTGGTTTATTGACTGTAGGATATCATCTATTAACATTAGTAATTGGGTTTGACATGACCTTTTTTCTCTGAAACCATGCTGTAATTCATAGAACAAGTTTGATTTGGTAAAGTGTTTTGTGATACTAGAGGAGACGATGTGTTCTAGGGTTTTACACAGGATACAGGTAAGAGAGATAGGACGATAGTTGGCTGGTTCCGATTTATTACCTTTTTTAAAAATGGGGGCAACATTTGCCATTTTCCAAATGTCTGGTAGAGATGTTAATATTGTAATCCTTATACATGTAATTGAATATTTGATGTATTTCTAAGACTCTGTTATTATTGTTATTTCAGGGTAACTCTTCTACCATGTATTATACATGTATTATGCAGTTCCATATATACAATATAAAGAACTGAACCACGACCTACTGTTCGTTTTCTGTGAGGACCGGAAAACCCACCAGTATTACAGAAGTTCTTTGTTTGTTGGTTTTGTGAAAACAGATTTAAATTTATCCTGATAATTTGCTTTTTAAGAGCTCTATGCCTAAATTTTGAGATAATGAAATTTGCTTACATGATACAAGAATCTTTATTTCAAGTCGGTTGTACAATTTGAAACATTAGCTATAAGCTATTTACCAGTCGTTTAAAAATCCCTAGAATTTACTTTTTAAAAATGGTCACCAAGGAGAGGGATATTCACTAAAGCGGTTAGGTATTGAGCAGCCTATTAAAACTGCTGGCGTGTAGTATACCATACGACAAGATAATGAACTTGACAACAAAGTAGCTTTGTTTCGTGACTCTGCTTGGTAAGCACTCGAACCCACAGCTGTTAGGGGCTTAGTGACAGGGAGACGTCGACTATAACTTGGCCACTCGACCAAGGATGCCATCCACTTCAAAGGCTCAAACACAAACTCTCTCATTACATGTGTAGCACAATTTTAAGAAAAAAAATCCTGTAATTTCATGTTTTGATGGCATATGCATACATGTTGTTGTTGTTGTTGTTGTTGTTTATTTTAGCTCTCAGATGTTTCCAGTTGACCGGCAATGTCTCGGTTAACACATGTCTGACCATACTGCGAAATAAATATTCTCCATGTGTTGTCAGTATTGACAGGAGCGTTCATAGGCCTACCTTGTTCACTCGCCTATACGCTTGTGCCATCGATATAGATGTTCCTTTCCATTTTGAAAACACGATATTTACCTAACCTCACGTTTCACTAATTTGATATTCCCATACTTGCGGGGAAAAAAAGTTGTGTTCACATTGAAGAGCATACATACGTTATTATTCCATGTACGCTTCTATGTTGGATAACACTCAAATTTGTTGTTTACAACAATAAGTACATTTATGTCACAGACATGCGAAGAGACGTGACAGGTAATATAGGCCTAATGTCAGTAATGTGGATGAAGAAAAAAAGGGGAGATCAACTAAACTTCTTTTTCAAAAGAGATAATAATGATAGTAATATATGTTAATAGATTAAATAATTTAAGAAATAATACGTATAGCAAGTCTGTCTCTTTTTCCATGAGGAAATTTATATTTCTAAATCATAAAGAAAAGAGTATAATATAGGACTAGATAAAGTAAAAAAAGAATCACAAATACGTAAGATAAAACGGAGAAACAAAGACTTAGAAATAATAAGTAAATAAACAAGTGCCGGTAGAACCGATGGATGCTCCCTGAACTGCGCTTGTCATTTGATGGATACTTCATTATAATATATGAGCTCCGGACAAAACGTAAGTATGAAAAATAAGGTAGGGCGATAAATACTAAATTATGCAAAACAGAGTTATGGTTCTTGTACACTGCACCTCTCCTCACTAAGGTCTATCTAACTATGACGTTTCATGTTGATACCTCTTATAGTTTTTGTGTTTTGCTCCGGACAAAATTTAAGTATGAACATTAACTCCTAAAGTATGCAAAACATAGTTCTGGTTCTTGTACACTGC
This sequence comes from Solen grandis, assembly GCA_021229015.1. NCBI lineage: Eukaryota > Metazoa > Mollusca > Bivalvia > Adapedonta > Solenidae > Solen > Solen grandis. Next base: position 16,736 of record JAIFHC010000722.1, on the reverse strand, counting down.
ACTTTTCCTCATTGAGATCTATCTACCTATGTTGTTTCATGTGTTATACTCAGGACAAAATTATGAAGGACGGACAAACAGAATGACGCACGAAAAAAGTGGCAACTATATGCTCTTCCTTTCGGCAGCATAAAAAAAAAGATTTACGAGCAAGACGTTTGTCACTAAATTAGATATATAAGTAAGCAAAATTTGATGAATACAAATATTTAGCACACGACTAGCAAAACATAACCCATGCCTCTCGGTTAAGTCGTGTAAAGCGTGCACGCTTATGTCACTGTTATAAAGGACGGGGTTTTCTGGTGTGTTTGTTAATAAGCTATTCACAAGTAACCGTTGTCTTTGAAGCCTACAAATTTGGCAAGCCAAAAGTCAAAGCCAAAAATTTTATTGGCACAAGCCACATTTGGCCATTGCTAGGAATACACAAATAAATACAAAGATGGCGGCGAAAAAAAAAATGGAGTATACAATACGGGAAAACATATACAGAAAAGTATGAAATGATTTCTTGTCTATATTAGGATATGAAATTAAATCTAGAAATGTCAACAAAAAAAAAAAGGAAAAGAAAATCACTTCATACACAAATCTGAGTGGGAGATTAACATAATGATCAGTTTGTTTGTTTGTTTGTTGGGTTAACGTCCCACCGACAGTATTTCAGTCATTTGGAGACGATGTCTACTTGAGACAGATATAGTGCTGCCACACTGCAGTGACACGCCGTAGACATGTGGCATGATATCACACCCAGTCTCATTTTCCTGACACCGGGCCAACCAGTCCTGCAACTACCCTTATATGCTGAGCGCCAAGCAAGGGAGCTATAACAGTACCATTTTTTATGCTCACCGAAGGTGACGCATATAGTCGCCGCTTCGTCCGTCCGTTCGTCCGTCACACTTTCTTGTCGACTTTCTCGACTAACGCTTATTCAACGAAACTTGGAACTTTATACAAGGAGATGCGCATATCGTCAGCTGACCGATCCTAATATTTCACGATTATGGCCCTGTTTTCGCTAAGACATTTCATGATTGCCCGGGCTTTCTCAGGAATAAGGCTTGATCAAAAACTTTATGGGAAGCTTTATCATCAAGAGTAGATACGCATATCGTCGCTTGACCTGGTTCTCAATTATTTCACAGAGTTATGGCCCATTGACTTTTCGGCCTAAAGTACATATTTCATGATTCTTGTCCGGGCTATTTCTCAGGAACTAATGGCTTGAATTCAACGAAACTTTATGGGAAGCTTTATTACCAAGAGTGAGATGCGCATATCGTCAGCATGACCCGATTCCTAATTTTTCACAGAGTTATGGCCCATTGACTTTTCGGCCTATAGTACATATTGCATGATTCTTGTCCGGGCTATTTCTCAGGAACTAATGGCTTGAATGCAACGAAACTTTATGGAAGCTTAATCACCAAGAGTAGATACGCATATCGTCGGCGTGACCTGGTTCCTAAATTTTTCACAGATTTAAAGGCCCATTGACTTTTCGGCCTATAGTTCATATTGCATGATTCTTGTCCGGGCTATTTCTCAGGAACTAATGGCTTGAATTCAACGAAACTTTAGGGGAAGCTTTATTACCAAGAGGAGATGCGCATATCGTCAGCATGACCGTTTTCTAAATTTTTCAAAGAGTTAAGGCCCCTTGACTTTTGGCCTATAGTACATATTGCATGATTCTTGTCCGGGCTATTTCTCAGGAACTAATGGCTTGAATTCAATGAAACTTTATGGGAAGCTTTATCACCAAGAGTAGATACGCATATCGTCGGCTTGACCTGTTTCTAATTTTTCACAGAGTTATGGCCCCTTGACTTTTCGGCCTATAGTACATATTGCATGATTCTTGTCCGGGCTATTTCTCAGGAACTAATGGCTTGAATTCAACGAAACTTTATGGGAAGCTTATTACCAAGAGGAGATGCGCATATCGTCAGCATTGACCGTTTCTAAATGTTTTACAGAGTTAAGGCCCCTTGACTTTTTGGCCTATAGTACATATTGCATGATTCTTGTCCGGGCTATTTCTCAGGAACTAATGGCTTGAATTCAACAAACTTTATGGGAAGCTTATCACCAAGAGAGATACGCATATCGTCGCGTGACCTGTTCCTCAATTTTTCAAGAGTTAGGCCCCTTGACTTTTTGGCCTATAGTACATATTGCATGATTCTTGTCCGGGCTATTTCTCAGGAACTAATGGCTTGAATTCAATGAAACTTTATGGGAAGCTTTATTACCAAGAGAGATGCGCATATCGTCGCATGACCGATTCCTAAATTTTTCACAGAGTTATGGCCCATTGACTTTTTGGCCTATAGTACATATTGCATGATTCTTGTCCGGGCTATTTCTCAGGAACTAATGGCTTGAATTCAATGAAACTTTATGGGAAGCTTTATTACCAAGAGTAGATACGCATATCGTCGCGTGACCTGGTTCCTCAATTTTTCACAGAGTTATGGCCCCTTGACCTTTTGGCCTATAGTTCATGTTGCATGATTCTCGTCCGGGCTATTTCTCAGGAACTAATGGCTTGAATTCAATGAAACTTTATGGGAAGCTTTATTACCAAGAGTAGATACGCATATCGTCGACGTGACCTGGTTCCTCAATTTTTAAGAGTTATGGCCCCTACTACCATGTTGTTGACTAATATTCATGTCATTTGCCTAATTTAACAGGAGATATCATTTAAACAAAACCCCACAAAATTCAATATGCTAGTAATGTCAATCATAATCATGTCACCTTATTGTTGTTTAGGCCATTATACACTATTTCAAATATCCAGTCATATGTCAAGAGTGTTGGTTAACCTCTTTGATATGAGCACACATTAAATGTATGACTTTAATTTTTAGTAGTATAAAAACTTTTAAAAAAATCAATGAAAGATCTGATGAGTAACACGTATTATCATATTAAATAGTAAACTGTTACTAAGTCTCCAAATTAGAGTTGGTAAAACATCTCATCTGATGAGGAGAATAGATATAATTTAGGAATGGGGATTTCAACATATCCTCCCACCCATTGACCAAGGCCTTATTTGTAACAATGACGTTCTTCGGGGAGCATCTGTCAGTTCTACTGACTTTCTTGTTACGACTTTGGTATGCCGCGGCCGGGGATCGAACCCACGACCTCCCGCTCCCGAGGCGGACGCTGTAACAACTCGGCCACCGATAAATTAAGTGTATATAAATAGTAGTATAGACATGTCAAAACACTTTTACGACGATACAGGTTTAGATTTTTTTAACTATAAACTATTTCTAATCATTCATCCCTTTATTTCATAAAAAATTCAACCAAGTGATTTGAATATTAATTATCATGTTCATTTCTCTTACTCATAGCCTGACGAATAAATTTTGACAATTTTATAAGTAGATTCGCATTATCAGTTTCCATTATCTGTATAAACTTGTTGATAGTAGGCCACCTTAAGAAATATCTAGGGAAATATTGAGTTATTAAATCATGGTACTTTGGGCAAACAAGTAGAAAGTAGTATTTATAATTTATTTAGTAAATTCTGAAAACCAGGCCCCGATGTTATAAAACTTTTTCCAGTTCAACTCAGTTTGAGACTGAAACTTGGTTTGCTTATTTTATGTATATCAAAACAAATTGAGTAAATTCGATTGTGAATTTATGTAAATTGTAGTAGGAGCTAATTGTGGAACAGAGAAAGTATAGCAAAATTTGAAAAGCTTAATTGACTAGTACAATTAAACTTTGAGCACAAACTCTAGTTGAGCACGAAAAATATTTTTCTCGGGGCCAGATGCACTGTATGAGAACAACACAGTATCATAAGCAAACAATAGCAAAAAAAACAAAAAACATTTCTTCCAAATTGAAATTATCAATATTATTAGTATATAAGTTTTCGTACATATCATTTATAAAAAGTATGAACAAGATAGGTGACAATGGCCCTCCTTGTTTTACTCCTGTATATGTATTACAGTAATCCGAATATATACTGCCATCATTAAAGATACCATTTGTATCGAAATTATCATTCATGCGATATTGAAGCTGAAATATTTAATTTGGTTTTAACACATGATTTCACATTGTATATATAGCCTGTATCATTTTAATAAACTTAGATAAGACTTTAATTTTAGTAAACTTAGATGAGACATTATATTTCAACAATTTAAAAAGTATTCCGTTCCTATAAATCAAATCAATTTTTTTTATTTTAAATCTACAAAAGCACAAAATAATTTTCGTTTTCCTGATTTAATACTTCATTTATAACAGAATTCAAGACAAAAATGCAATCAGCCGTACTTTTTTGTTTCTATAACCAAACTGAAACTTTGGCCCATGTACGTAACCTATTATCTAGTAAAATAGAAAAGATTTTATAAAAAATACTTGTTCAGGTTATACCCCGATAATTATTATGTTTCCCCCATATTTATATGGGGGAGACATATTGTTTTTGTCGGAGTTGTCTGTCTGACTGTCCTCTCTGTCACACTTTTTATCCGGAGCATAACTCAGAAAGTATTAAAGCTATTAACTTGAATCTTCACAGATGGAAAGATCTCATAGAGGAGAAGTGCAGTGCAAAGAACCGTAACTCTGCGTATCATAGAGATATTGCCATTTGCTTAAATTCATACTTAATTTTTGTCCGGGGCATTACTCACAAAGTAGCAAAGCTATAACTTGAAACTTCACAAGTGGATAAAACTCAATGAGGAGACGTCCAAGAACTGTAACTCTGTGCATCATATTTTTGGAGTTACTGCACTTTGTTAAATTTCATAATTATTTTTGTCTGGAACGTAAACCCGGGTAACCGGGTAGAACCACCGACCTACCGCAAGTCAGCTGGAAGGCTTCCTCACATGAAAAATCCGAAGTCCCTATCGGGATAAAGCATTTAATACTCATGCACTATGAGACATATAACCTTGAAACTTCATAGGTAAATAGACCTCACAAAGCAGAACTGCAGTGCACAAGAACCTTTATTCTGCAATTCATATTTTTGGAGTTATTGCACGTTGTTTAATTTCATATTCAATTAAGTTATGTCCGGAGCATAACTCATGCACTATGGGACATATAACCTTGAAGCTTTATAGATGGGTAGACATTATGGACAAGAATTGCAGTACACTAGAGCATAATCCATATCCAATGTTTCTTTTTTGGAGTTTTTTCTGCTTTTATGCAATTTCGTGTCCTTAAGATAACTCCAGTTCGACTCTTGCTATTGACATTAAATTTCATTTATGGAAAGAAATAAATGAGAGAAAGTGTTATGCACAAGGTTCATAACTCTGGCCTAAGTACTTTTTGAATTATTTCCCATTTTCACAATTTCTTGATTGCAAGATAACTCTGCTTATGTTCCAGTTATGGAAAGAAATTGATTAGGAAAATTTTAAAAATTCCCCCTTTAATTTAATTTTTGTGTACCTTAATATTGTGTTGTGTGTGAGGGGAAGGGGGTGGGGAGACATCAGTTTCTACGAAAACAAATCTCTAGTTGACATCATTTTTATCACCCCCTTTTTTTGGCACTGGTACGATTACTCCTTTTGTCCAAGAAGTTAGATAAATTCCATTATTGTATAGAAATTAAATAGGTTACATAGTAAAGGTGCTAAAGTTTCTTTCCTTTCAATGAATATTTCAGGGACTATTCTATCGGAACTATTGTTTTTACCTCTTTTAAGTGTAGAAATAGCATTATTAATGTCATCTGTGTTAAAGTCTCCGCATAAACTTTCAATATGCCTTTGTTCGTCAAATGAATAACTCAGATCGTGTTCAACACTAGGATTTACAAACTTTTCATCACTAGAAAACAAATCTTTAAAGTGCTCGTAAAACTAATCTGGTGTGATATTAGTTTTATTTCTATTCATTTTTTTTTTAAAAAAATTATTTTCTTGTTGATTTAATTTATATTGATTTTTGGATTTTCTCTTGACAGAGTTATATTCATTTCTTGCTTTAAAGAATACATATCTATTATTTGTGTCTTTATTTGTTGATATTTACGTTTGGCTGATCTATAGTTTCTTCTAGCAATTTTACATCCTTTGTTAATCAAGGACTTTTAAATTTTCTATTTTTCTAGAACTTTGGCTAAAAACCGTTTTAATTTTACCATAATTTTTGAAAGCACAGTCGTACAGTAAATCAGAAAATGAGTCAATACCCTGATCAACACTGACATCACTAGACGTGATATTAAGAACAAATGATTGGAAATTATTAACGTTTCCTGATCAAGTAGATAAATATGACGACTTCTTATCGGCATCATTATTCCAGCATATATTACTATACGAATACTTTACATTATCGTCCATCATTCGCTCAGTATCAAAACTGAAACTAACTTGGATAGGTGCGTAAGAAGAAATTGACAATGAAATTATTTATGAAGGGAAATAACTCGTAAGTTACCAAAATGTAATCAATTTTTACTCTGACCACTTTCAGACATATAAGTTACCTCCCCTTTACCAGCGTTGTTACCACAGCGACCGGTAACTATCTTCAGGTCAGAATTCAAACATAAATCTGTTAGTTTCAAACCTGACGAATTGACAGTATTATCACTTGTCAATGTACTGGGAATAGCTAAATCTTTAAATTCGTCATCATTATCAAACGTATGGTTAAATCGATTAGCATTATCATTGTTTACAGGACAATCACTTTTGTTGGCACAGCATGCATTCAAATCAAGACATACAGTCACTAGCCCCATACTCGAATAATGCCTAATCGTACGTTCTAAATATTCAAAGAACCCTTCATCATGCATACAAAAAGCATAGAAACATATCACAATTTGTGTTTATAAATTCACTGTCAATTTTAATCAAAATTATTCCATGATTGTCTATCTCTAGTATTATAATACCATCTTTCATGAAGTTTCTATAAAATAAACAGACACCCCATGACCTCGCCTGTTGCGATTGGATAAATTAAGAGATCGAGGCACATTGATGCATTCATATCCATCAATAACCGGAAACTTCAAATTTCCAGTTAAAAAAAAAAAAAAAAAAAAAAAAAATCGTACAGATTAACAAAGTTTATAAAGTCTTCATTGTCTAAACTTTTACTTAAACCATTAACGTTCCATGAAAGTATACTTAGTCATGTGTGGTCGATCGGACTAAGACCACGGATAATAAATAATCAGTTTATAGTCATCACTGAACTAAGTACACAAGGCACCGAAAAGTTAAACATACTAACCATACTTAGCGCTCTGTTATAATGATATGGAACAGAACAGAACAAAATCTTTATTAGTATCTACTACATTGTTTATCATAAATCATATATTTGTATTATGCATGAAAAAATATTGACAGACACACACACAAATGACATTAACAAAAATATCAAATCTAAACATCACTGTTTATGAAAGGATGGGCAGAAATAATTATATACATTGTGTAAAACAGTGATTCCAAAAGTTTATACATATTTGGTTTCCTCTAAAAATTTATAGATATTCGCCTCATATCTTCAAAGACTACCTTTTACAAATAAAATGTATTTCATCATCATATATACATAGGGGCGAAATTCATTATTCTTGTTTCTTATACAAATGCCCTTCACAAATATTTTAAATCAATAAGGTAACAATTTATATGGTTTCTCCTGTTTTGGCCTTATTGTAAAGCGAGGGTTTCCAGAATGGAGTATTTAGTGCATGTACTAAAATTGACCCCGCCAGTACAAGGGCTCTGTAGGTGCAACATGTCTGAGAACATTAATGTCTCCAGAAAACGATTTTGGGTTGATTTTTTTGGAAGAAGTTTAAAATTACCCAACCTAATCGAACCAAACCAGCAGCTGAAAACGAACAACCGAGCAAATAGATGAGCGCCTTCCTAAGACCTCGAATTCCACCGACCAAACTTAGTGCTAAGAAATGATAAATACATAAGGGTGAGTTTAACCCTTTCCCTCATAGAGGACACCATAAAAAGACCTATGCGAACAGCATAAAACCAGATCAGCCTGCGAGTAACTCGCAGGCTGATCAGGTTTTATGCTGTTCGCTGCTCCTCAGTGGTCTGGTAATGAGGATTTTACAATTAAATTTGGTAAGGTTTAAATGTGGCTTTCTGCAGATCAGGCTTTATGTGGTACCTACTGAGTGCGTCAAAATGAGTCTATATGAGGGAAAGGGTTAATAATTCTTGTTTTTGTTGTTGTTGTTTGTTGTTTCTGATAAAACTACTCCAAACTTCCCTGTCTTTATAAATAATTGTTAGACAGTAATTAAGGCAAATATTTGTCAGCTTAGTCATTTATTCAAATATTTCGTAAAACCGGAAATTAACTTTATTTAAGAATTTAAGTACATGTAGAACTTATCGCTATGTGTATTGTTTAGTGAAATTCGAGCCAGAACTGCTGGGCAATGACTCGGGTAAATGTAAATGCATTGTAATACGTCAACAACATAGGTATTTGTTGAACTTTTCAGTGTATAGAAGTTAATTATATATATATATATATATATATATATATATATGTGTGTGTGTGTGTGTGTGTGTGTGTGTGTGTTTTCCCTTTATTTTTATTTTTTTTGCTGTTGTTGTTTTAATATTCAAATGATGCGTTTTAGTGCATGTATCATTGTATCCGTGAATTCAAATGTTTATCCGTGGTCTTTACGATAAAGACTACGGCTATATTTGCCTGTAATTGGTGAAATAAAGTAGGCCGTGGTTTAAGTGCTAAATAAGTACCATTTTTGTTACTTTATTACCGCGCTTATTGCGTAGTTTTTCTGGAATTGAAGTTATTACAAAAAATAATGATAATAGGCCAGCCGCCTTTAACAAATTTATGGGATAAAAATAATAAAGTTGGTATTTTCTCTTGTGTTTAACTTTCTACCAACAGTATTACAGCCAGTTAAGGGACATAAGCTACACGAGATAGATTCAGTGCTGCCCCACTACCGTATCACGCTGTAGACAAGTGGCATGATGCCACACCCAGTTAACATTGTACTGGCACCGGGCCAATCAGGAATCTGGATCTACCCTTAAAGATGTATCTACAGCAAGGGAAATGGGTCAGTGTCATTTTTAGTAATAAGGAATGTATTGATCTAAGGTCTGCTCACGGTTATTTGTTTAAATACCAAAATATATGCACACATCTAGTAAGTAAATACCCCGATTTACCCTGAAGTATGTGTCATATTTTATTACATTTTATACTTTGCTTTATAAAGTGAACAATGACATTTAATTGACATGAAGTTATCAGAATAGAAAGACAAGAAGTTACAAATATATGTATTGGGAAAACTGACTGCGTCTGTTTTTTGTTTGTTGTTGTTGTTGTTGTTGTTGTTGTTGTTGTTGTTGTTGTTGTTTTGTCTCATTCTCAACCACCTATATCTTTGACAGATAAATTGGCCATATACTGTCTTCAACATTGTTTCCTGGCGATTCAACGTTCACCACGAATTTAAAAGCTTGATCACACTATACCGTTTAGACCGATGTTTACCGACGTTTGGGCAAACGTCTATCCTCACTAGTAAAAGTTGCTAAAAGATTATAAGAGTTGAATGTTGTGTTCGTTGGAAATTGTTAAAAATGTAAAAACTGTGTCGATGCTTGGAAACGTCGGTGTATGCTGTGATCCGTTTGTAAATGTTCCTTAATGATGGCTTAAGTTGAACTTGGACTCCGTTGACAAAAGTTGTACTGATTTTGTAAACGTTCCTGAATGCTGGCTTAAGTTGGACTTGGACTCCATTGACAAAAATTGTACTGATTTTGTAAACGTTCCTGAATGCTGGCTAAAGTTGAACTTGGACTCCGTTGACAAAAGTTCTACTGATTTTGTAAACGCTCCTAAATGCTGGCTTACGTTGAACTTGGACTCCGTTGACAAAAGTTGTACTGATTTTGTAAACGTTCCTTAATGATGGCTTTAGTTGAACTTGGACTCTGTTGACAAAACTTGTACTTATTTTGTAAACGTTCCTGAATGCTGTGTAATAGCCAGTTATCCAAGTTCTGTTACATCCGAAAATTGGTACAGTTTAATCTAGAGACAGACGTTCAGTTCATTTGTAAATTGACTTACCTTTCATTTCATTCGTAACTTTGCTGCACTTCCCCATATGTGAGATAGAGAATAGAACTCCCTTAATTCAGCAAGCTTAATGTTTCATTCGTATTTATTAACAGTAAGCCATTATTTTAATCGCCAGCATTTGCTGGCACACTTCTTTCATTTTGACAGCAGCCGCCATTTGCAACTTTTGGATATAGCCCACTAATTTATGAATTTTATAATTTTAATCTCTTTAGGGTAAATATTTATTGTTATTGATACGTTTGTTTAACTTTTTTCCAAGTTAAATGAAGATATGTATTATTTACATTGTTACAGAGTATTATATTTGTTATTGTAAATCCTGTCAAGCACTATTTATTGTCTAATTTGGTGGAAGGCTGGCAGAAAACTTACGTAGTTTAAAGCTGTATTTCTATATGTGTAATGGACAGATATTCTATGAACTTTGGTTTAAGTTTTTCTTATTTGATAAGGAATATGACTCATTATTTAAAAGAATGCATTTATTTGTTTTGATGACGTTATTGTAAGATTTCATTGGATGCTGGCCCTAACCGAAGTACCTACTTGAAGCTGCCAGCATTGCTGGATTCGAAAGAGACTTTCTGATTGGCTGAAAGCATGCCAGCAGCTTCGCCACCATCCAATCAGTATAAAAGTGAGAGCGCGTCAGCATCATCATCAGTTGCCACTTTTCAACCCGCTACCTTCAAATTCCAACATTACTCAATAATGAACTTTCTGCCAACTTGTAATCTGCCTGGCGGCTTTAGAATTCCTAAATGTATCAGAATTAACATTTAGAAATGAAGTATTATAAATAGGCAGATTTATTTTAACTCTACTTCTAATATCTTTTGATAAAATTTAGTAAAACAATAATATAAGATATAATAGCAAGCAACTGGTCACGTCTGACGCACTAACACTTAAACCTTAATTTATGTAAATGCATGAGATAACTGCGGTATAGTATAAAAAAAAGAATAAGTTCAACCGCAATTCCTCGTCAGTCGTTAATTGTCCAACTTATTAAAAATCAAGCTTAAATACATTCGTCGTTAGGAGTCAGTTAAGCTTTTAAGCGCTTAACTCCAGTTTTATAAACCTTCCGTCTAGACGCACAACTTCAGCACATCACAACAACAGAGAACAACAAAGACAACATATATAGACATCCACATTTTTCTTACATTCATAACAGAGATTTTCCAACATGAACGAAGTCTAGACTTAAGGTCTATAAACAGTACTTAGACTTTATATCAAAATTGTCTAAACACCTGAACGCCATCCTGACACAAAGCGACGTCGGGTGTTTACAGCTGGATTACGTTGAACTTGGACTCCGTTGACAAAAGTTGTACTGATTTTGTGAACGTTCCTGAATGATGGCTTAAGTTGAACTTGGACTCCGTTGACAAAAGTTGTACTGATTTTGTAAACGTTCCTTAATGCTGGCTTAAGTTGGACTTGGACTCCGTTGACAAAAGTTGTACTGATTTTGTAAACGTTCCTTAATGCTGGCTTAAGTTGGACTTGGACTCCATTGACAAAAGTTGTACTGATTTTGTAAACGTTCCTTAATGCTGGCTTAAGTTGGATTTGGACTCCACTGACAAACGTTGTACTGATTTTGTAAACGTTCCTGAATTATGGCTTAAGTTGAACTTGGGCTCCGTTGACAAAAGTTGTACTGATTTTGTAAACGTTTCTGAATGATGGCTAAGATTGACGCTCGGCACACAATAGTATAGAATTTGTGAAGCGCGTCCATAATGATCAGTTGCCTTACTTTTCGAACTTGCTACTCATTCAACATTTACTGATTTGAAACTTTCCAAGCTGCTAATTGGACTGGACCCTTTACAAAATTGTACTGATTTTTGTAAAAATTTTAATGCTGATTAGTTTTAACTTGCTCTTGTAAAGTTTTGATATTTGTAAACATCGAAATGTAGCTATAATTGAAGCTGCACGTTGACATAAAGTTAACTAATTTTGTAAACTTCTAAAATGCTGGTTAGTTAGACTAGATACGTTAACCAAGTTCACTGATCTTATTGTAAACTTACTTAAATCGCTTAAGTTACATGACTCGTTGATCATAAGTTTAACGCTTTTAAACATTCCTTAATACGCTTCACGTTAGCGAACTTGGACTCACACGTGAACAAAATGTACAGATTATGTAAACGTTTTCTTAATTCTTAACGTTTGAACTGAGACCAGTTAGACAAGGTTTAACGAATTTGTAGACTTTCCTAATCTGGCTTATTAAACTTGAACGCCATTGACAAAAGTGTACTGAGTTTTAACGCTGATGTGCTTACGTTGAACTTGGGCTCCGTTGACAAAAGTTGTACTGATTTTGTAAACGTTCCTGAATGCTGGCTTACGTTGAACTTGGGCTCCGTTGACAAAAGTTGTACTGATTTTGTAAACGTTCCTGAATGCTGGCTTAAGTTGAACTTGGACTCCGTTGACAAAAGTTGTACTGATTTTGTAAAATTTTCTGAATGCTGGCTTACGTTGAACTTGGGCTCCGTTGACAAAAGTTGTACTGATTTTGTAAACGTTCCTGAATGTTGGCTTAAGTTGGACTTAGACTCCGTTGACAAAAGTTGTACTGATTTTGTAAACGTTCCTTAATGCTGGCTTAAGTTGGACTTGGACTCCGTTGACATAAGTTGTACTGATTTTGTAAACGTTCCTTAATGCTGGCTTAAGTTGGACTTGGACTCCGTTGACAAAAGTTGTACTGATTTTGTAAACGTTCCTTAATGCTGGCTTAAGTTGGATTTGGACTCCACTGACAAAAGTTGTACTGATTTTGTAAACGTTCCTGAATTATGGCTTAAGTTGGACTTGGACTCCATTGACAAAAGTTGTACTGATTTTGTAAACGTTCCTGAATGCTGGCTTAAGTTGGACTTGGAATCCGTTGACAAAAGTTGTACTGATTTTGTAAACGTTCCTTAATGCATGCTTACGTTGAACTTGGGCTCCGTTGACAAAAGTTGTACTGATTTTGTAAACGTTCCTGAATGCTGGCTTACGTTGAACTTGGGCTCCGTTGACGAAAGTTGTACTGATTTTGTGAACGTTCCTAAATGCTTGCTTAAGTTTGACTTGGACTCCGTTGACAAAAGTTGTACTGATTTTGTTAACGTTCCTTAATGCTGGTTTAAGTTGGGACTCCGTTGACAAAAGTTGTACTGATTTTGTAAATGTTCCTTAATGCTGGCTTACGTTGAACTTGGGCTCCGTTGACAAAAGTTGTACTGATTTTGTAAACGTTCTTGAATGCTGGATTACGTTTAACTTGGACTCCGTTGACAAAAGTTGTACTGATTTTGTGAACGTTCCTGAATGCTGGCTTAAGTTAAACTTGGACTCCGTTGACAAAAATTGTACTGATTTGTAAACGTTCCTGAATGCTGGATTACGTTTAACTTGGACTCCGTTGACAAAAATTGTACTCATTTTGTAAACGATCCTGAACGCTGGGCAAAGTTGTGCTTATTTTGTAAACGTTAGTGAACACTGGATTAAGTTGTACAGAGCTTGCTTAAGTTGTACTCCGTTTGTAAACGTCGACTAAGAAAAAAAAACTTTTAGGGCGATCCTGTCATTTCTCCGACTTACGATGTCTTCAAACGATTCACAAGACACATACACACCAACATATAGTGTGGCGATAGGTTTAACATCAATATGCGTTCCATCGTCGAATACCCATGGCTATATGTTACGTTCTGAACACTACATTTGATAGCGGCCAATTATGTCAGGAGTTATTTCCCCCCCCCCCCCTCTTTAATAAAAAAAGCCAGATTTCACTTTGTTTGTCGTCCAAAATTAGTTGACAGTGACAGCACAACCTTTTTTTTTATTTATTTATCTTCGTCAGTAAGGGACATCTTATCTCCTTTTCATACGATATATTAATTTGAAATGAATTAAGTATGTTAAATAGATTTTAAACTTAATTTTTGGTTTAGCATTAGACAGTTTCCATAGAAGCAGCTCAGTAAGTCAAAAAAGAACTCAGTGACCTATGATTATACACCCAAAAAAGAATATTTACAAGAAAGCCTAAAAGTAGTTTTACCATTTATTCATAATATATAAAACTATCAAAAAGTAACTATAAGCATGTGTGTCTTCTATTTGTATATTTTTAACTCTCCAGAGCACAACGTGCTCATATGAGCTATTGTGATCACCCTGAATCCGTCGTCCGTCGTGCGTCGTCAACAATTTGATTAAACAACATCTCTGAAACCACTGGATAGAAATGTATGGAACTTAGCATGACTAATCCTTTGGTGGCCCTCCACAAAAGTTGCTAAAATAAACTTGATCCATGCAGAACTCTGGTTGCCATGGCAGCCAACACAATTTTACTTTAAAAACTTCAAAATTCTTCTCTTCTGAAACCAATGGTCAAAATGTCATTTCTTTTGGCACAAATGGTCACCTCATAACTCTACCATAATTGCTAAAATAAAGTTGGTCCCTTGAAAAATGAGGCACATGGGCGTCGGCTAATTTACTTATATACTCTATATAAAAAAATCAAAATTCTTCTTCTATGAAGCCAATGGCCGGAATTTTATTTCATTTTAAACAAGTGTTCACTTCCTAGATGTCTAACATAATTAATAAAATAAAGTTGATCCCATGAATAATGAGGTCCCTAAGGGGTCATTTTGTTTCCTCATATATTCCATATAGAAGATTTCAAAGCTATTCTTTTATAAAACCAATGGTTGGAATTTAATTCCTTTTGGCATGTATGGTCACCTCATAGCAATTACTAAAATAAAGTTGATCTCTTGAAAAATGAGGTCCTAGGGGTCGGCTAGTTTACTTATATACTCCATATAAAGAAAATTCAAAATTCTTCTTCTTGGAATTGTATTTCCTTTGTCATGTATGGTCACCTAATGGCTTTCTGCCATAACTGTTGCTAAAATGAAGTTGATCTCTTGGAAAATGAGGCCCCTAGGGGGAGGGGTAGTTTCCTTATAAGCTCTATATAGAAAATTTCAAAAGTCTTCTTCTATGAAGCCAAGGGGTAGAATTTAATTTTTTTTTGCACAAAAGGTTCCACGAAAACACTGTCTCCAGATGAATGACTAACTTAAGAATTATTTGTATCTGAAATCTGAATCTGGTTGATGCTGGAAGTGGTAATATTAAGTGATATGAACGGCATTAAATAAGCTTATGTCCTCTGTTGAGCGATCAAGGGCAATGATGGCCCTCTTGTTTACTTCTGTTGTTTTCCCCCGTTTAACAAGAGACGTATATTTTATTTCTTAAACCGGTTACCATGGATATACAAAGGAAGCATAAAAAAGAGCACGGTGACCTTTCAAGTTTTACTTTTTCGTATTCGGCGCAATTTTCTACAAAATGTTTGTGAAAATTAGAAATTTCTATCTAAGAAAAAAAGGAAAAAACTGAAGCATATGTCCTTAAGCGATCATCATATTTCATGAGAATATCCACAGCCATTAAAGTTCGATTATGGTCAGGAATTACGGCCCTTTTAATACAAAAAATGGCATATTTCACATTTTTTACACACTAGCATCTTCATTTCTTAAGTAACCATCTTCAAACATCATAACAATGATCTCTCGGCCAAATTATGGGCCAATTAGGTCAATAGTTATGGCCTTTGAATGATAAAAACTGTCATATTTTTACTTTGTTTACACTCTAGCTTTTGTAAATATCAAGCAATCATCATTAGTTTAGTCACGATGATAATGGCAAGGAAGGCATCATACGGAATTATAAGAGATGAATAAAATGACATCAAATCAAACATCATTACAAATAACACGGTCATGTTTAAAATAAAATAATAAAAAAAAAAAATATAAGTTAACATATATTATAAGTTATGTAGACAGTGAAGGCTATGACGTAAACTCTATTTACTGTAAATAGGTAAATAGGTAAAAGCACATCTCGCCCACAGCATAAATCCCCAAGTTCAAAAGTCCATTTTCAAAAAACTTGGGAAGATCTTGAAAAATGCTATACATGTATCGCAAATGCATATTATATTACCATTGATTTTAGGTTGTTGTTTTTTTTGTTTTTTTTTTTGTTTTTTAATTAACTGTGTAATATTGGCAAAATAGGATGTTAGATAACTGCACGCTTTGATGTGTTTTTTTCGCTTTAACTTTTCCATTTTTAGTCCTTTTTTCAAAAGCTGCATACCGTCGGAAAGACAATGAGTTGATAATAATCTTCCATAATTTTTGTTTTTCGAATCAATTAACTTACTGAAATTGATAGTTACCGACTAACAAAATATGAACACGAAATAAGAGTTATTTTTTTTAAATACACGCGATGAAATATGCCCCCTATTTGTATGAGTACGATATCTGTGGTTAATGTAAAATAAGTGGATAGCTAATAATCACGTCATCTATCGGGTTGTGCAATGTAAGATTTATTTTCAACGTGACCTTTTCAGAGTATAACGCTTCTAGTAAATGGAAATTATGAAAACAAAAAGAAGAGCGACGTGTGTCTAATACATCGACAAC
>JAIFHC010000721.1:0-50000 GCA_021229015.1 Solen grandis | reverse complement strand
GCATATTTATTTTTCACTGAAAGTGCAACATAGCATCTCATTGTACAAAGTAATTTCCGTATCCTGAATCTCGCAAAGGTCAAGGTCATGTGTCTGTTATCGGTCTTTTCCCTTGGCCATAGGTATCTAAAAAACGATAAATATTCTATCGAGACACTATGGGGAAAAATTTTAGTGCTTTGAAAGACCTTTCAGATGATATTTAGATGATAAACTTATTTTACCTCGATTGGGAAACAATTGGCATAAACAACATGTCACCGATCTATCGATTCAAATTGTTGATTTTACTATAAAAGAAATAAATATATACTATAAAATCAGAATTCTAACCTTGTCTTAAGTTATTTTTTTCCATATACAATGAAAATATTCATAATTTTATTATACGACTAGCCCGAAAGATAATGCATGAGGCTGTATTTTCCCAAGGTTACAATTTATATCCCTGGCTTCGAGGCATGACAAGCTGCAACAGCCACCTGCACAAACAAGTCGACAGTATGAGTTTGTCTGTATCGGTTTAAGATCTGTGGATTTTGATTAGCAAAACCCAATCTAACTGATACTTAAAATGCAAATAAGGGCCATTTATATCCTGTTATATATGGAGCGAGACCAATATTATTTGGGTAAACAAAATTGGTCGACAGCCGGATAATATACCTAGATTAAATACCCTGTACCAGATTCCCAGGTGGCATCTGGACCCCCGGCCAGAAAGTGTTTTACATCCAGAACTTCCTACCTACGTCACCATAATGTAAATAGGCAGACAACTAGTATATAGAATTGTCATGTATTCTAGTAACTAGGATTACTGGTTTTCACCCACGCAATCCATGTTTGATTGCGGCATCGGAATGACTTAATTACATGGGTTACGTGGCCCTTTGGTGTTTTCTGAAGATAAGTCGGAAAGGGTCGAAAATATTTCAAGACCCTCTATGGAGCAAAGTAATGGTCGTTCTAATACGTGTTCCCTAAAGACGTTTGAGACATACATCTAACTATGTATATAATAAAACATGTATGCTATGTTTTACGTCCAAACGACAGTATTGCAATCATTTGGTGATCTTGTCTCCATGAGACCGGAAAAGTAGTAGCTCACTGCCACATTATGCATGTGGCGTATACATGTGACAACATACCACACAGTCATAATATCCTGACACCGGGCCAACCAGTTCATGGACTTGGCTGTATTTATGCTGATGTGTTCTTCCTATCTCTTTCTCTCTATCTTTCCATTTTTCTGTTTTCGTCTGTCAATATATCTATCTCTTTTTGCCCTTTTCCTTCTCCTGTGACTTATCCCTGTCGCTCTCTTTTTTTTTCTCTATTTCTTTCTTGCATCGCAATTAAAAAAATTCATTTCAGATTGACATAAAATATTATGTTCAGAAATTATATTAATCTATTCTTGCCTTTTCTTTCTTGTTTCTTCCCCTTCCTATATCGATCGAATTTATCTTCCTCTAGCTTATACTTATCCCTCTTAATTAGAAAACGACAACTACTGATGTTTTTCAACATAACTGTAAATTGTACAACTAGATGCCTAGTTTAATCAAACCGAGGACATATCCTGTGCAGATAAAATTCGGATAGGACACGTTGACATGGTATACCTGAGGTTTATATACGATATATCTGGGGCTTTAAATTTTTAAGGGACCACCTTTCGACACCAATGTGATATATTCATTAATATAATAATATTGTCACGTGCTGGACGTGCACTGTTGAGTGTATATATAGAGAGGTGTAGTAGTAGTAGTAGTAGTACTCTGGTTCCCTAGGTTTGGTAGCGTATTCTCTTATAGTTGGTAGCGTAATCTATATATACATTAATTACTGGCCGGACGATTTGTAAAACTGTTCGAGCTCTAAATATATATGAGCTTCATGGATGTACACAAAGAAGTGAACAAGTCAGTAAACAGTTAATGTCATTTAATTATGTGCTTTATGCACAAATTCAATGATAATCAGCAATATTTATAATTACCATAACAAGTTCATAGGTCTATAACTTTCAATATCCAACTTGACAATACCCAGTCATACAAAGAAAAACGCTCCGTGAATTGATCTTCGCAAGTGTAACGCAAACGATTTTCCTACAGTATCCTTTATTTATACATGTAAATAAATTGGCGCACCAGTGAACAGTGATAAGCTGTCAGTTAAACTAAATGATATTTCCTCAGCAATAAAACTGTATTTAAAAGTCTCTAAATTGTATAAAAAAAGTATCAAAAGTTCCTCAGACACAATATGTAATTAACGCAAGCTTTCATACAGATCTAAACACTAAATATTCCATATTATTGAAGTGTTAAACTTAATAGCAGACGGCATACATTTAGTCTTAAAAATATTGGAGAGAGTATCTGAACGTAGTTGTCCGTCTGAATACCTTATGTTGACTGAGTTCCCCAACCAACAATCTGAGCCCTTTTATAGTAATCTACAATTTCAACCCAAAAATATTGGTTGGAAAGGTTGATAAACCCATTTGACGTCGGTTGTAACCAAAGTGGATTGTTCAACCATAAAATATTGGTTGACTCTACCAAAAAGATGGTCAAAATTTACAAAACTTGTTCTAAGTCCTAAGATAAGTTAAATGAAAAATCTTAAGTATCAAAAATGACAATAAACTGGCTTTTTACACAAGTTTTATACCTTCTTCTGCTTAAATGATGCAAAGTCCAAAGAGTACATTGTTGTTTATAAACAATGCTGACCTGTAACCATTAGCAACAGTGCAATAAGAACAATAATGCATTGCGTAAAATGGCTGACTACACGACAAATGTAAACACATGTTTACATGACAAATAGTCCATAACTGTGTTAATACATGGAATTAAATGAAGTTACTTGGCAGAATAATGCAAAAATATATGTACAAGACATTGCAATAGGATTTCTTAAAAATGGAAATGGATTATAGTGCACAGATCGTTCACAGACGTTGAAAATATACATGCATGGTTAAACTGCTGAAGTTAACAAACTCTGTGAGGAATGCCACTGGCTCTCATCATGTGCAGTAGATTAAAACTAGCTTATAACCTGTATAAATGAGCTTGTGGTTCGTATTTCAAATGAAACACAGCTTATTGTGCATTTTATTGCTGGTTACTAGCAGCAAAGTCTAACTAGACTGAAAATACATGTAGATAGGTAAAATATCTTAAGGTAAGATGTTACGCACAGTTTACATAGTTTAAACAGTTCACAGTGTATATGTTTCTTATAAATCGGTACTCTACAATATTACTCAAACGAAAATGATTTTATGTTTGGTAATGCCATAAGGCCAGCAAAATATTATCTAGTAATTTTAAAAGTCATTATTGAATCTACCAAACATTTAGATTAGCATTTAAATAAATACATGTATTTAGAAATATAAAAATCTCAGAGGAACGCCCTAGACTTTTTCTTAAATAGGCAAGAGACATCGTCTCTGAAACCCACCCTGCCGCCCAATTCAACAACTACCTACATCTCTATGATGTTTATCCGTTTCTTTGTTACCCTAGGTTTAACGGCCCACCGACAGTATTTCAGTCATTTGTGAAAATTATATACATGACATATAGACTTATAGACGTCATATTACTTTCGTATTCACAGACTGAAAAGAACAAGTAAAGACAAATGTTCAGTCCAAATATCAGCTTTCTAACTCATCTGGAAGCGATTTTATACGTATTTGAAATTTGACGTCAATGGTTCGAATATTGGATTCGCCATAGAGCCGTTGCTTTTTCGAATTTCCGGACCTATTTATGTGGCGTATATGTATTACTTTTATACCACCACATATATTGGTTTAATATAACCGCACCTCTTAATTAGATTATGTGCGATCTTGCAAGACAGACTTAATCGCGCTTTATATTATCTTTGGGAAAAATCAAATTTAACATTTTAATGCTTAATGTGTGTCATTAATGTTTGTGTTAAAGTTTAATTAAATTTGGATAAATGCACATGAGGTGATATGTAAATACTATTGGTATTGTCAACTGCTGTTTTATAAGTTTCTCGATTTTTTGGCATTAACTTTGCCAGCTATGGTTGCTTCTGGTGAAGCGTGTCATCTGCTAAACCTTGCATCTGTATCCCGGATATTCATTTAATTGAGTGTCAATTTGCGTCGTCTACGAAAGAACAAATAGGTCGTAGCCACACGTGAGAGGACATGAAGTAAATACTGTTGCAAAAATGTCATTTCTTAAAATTCTGTGGGATATACTTGTTATATCTTACCTTGAACTTAACCTATATTTCTGATCATAATTAAACACAACCAATAAATTAAGCCAGAAATCACACACTGCAATTACTGAAATGCGGGGCGAAATATATATATTCGCAGAAATTATATATATGCCCAACATTTTCAAATAAACATGTGTTAGTAATATTTATGACAACTGTAAATCACTGAGTGCAATATTGAGTTTGCATCATTCACTAAAACAATATTGAAAAAAAAGAAAAGAAATCGTGTATCTTGTATTGTCTTCTTCTTGCATAAATTTAGGACTAAAACTAGATATTTGCATGTTTTTGGTTAACATCTCGCATTAAATTGATTGTTGTGTTGACATTGCAAGAATATAATATCATTTATATGTAATTCTGAATTAGAAAGATACAGGTGTTTTTTCTTATTTATTTGAGTATTATTTCTTAATAAATTGTTTAAAATGTAAAAATGTAAATGTACTTTATAAATCCTATTTATGTAGTGTATATATATATCATTCATTCATCGAAATGAGAGTATGTGTCAATCTTCTGAACATTTTTTTCTCCCAAAATTAAGGATTTCTCTTTCTTGTTAAATGAGGTCACAAAATAGTAACAACCAAGGCATAGCAATTTTTATACAATAGAAAATTTAAGGTTTGCCATGTTATAATAAGAGATTAATGCACATCTAAGTTACCGGGGCTTTGATCCTAAATATCAGGGATACGGATCATTTTTTAAATTATTGAGGGTGTAGTGCACTGATCGAATACAATAACGACAATTTTCTATTAATGTTCTGACATCTATAAAATCAACTCCTGCATTTCGAATTTTAATAGATTGATAGACAAAACAATTTTTAAAACATACAAAGAGCCAGATCCAGGAGTTAAGGTTGGGGGGGGGGGGGGGGGGGAGAGAGAGAGAGAGAGAGAGAGAGGACGGGTTTTAACATGCGAATATTTTTTTCTACAGTATGTTAATTTCTACGGATTTTATTTCTACGTTTTTCTATTTATCAGCAAAAAGTCAAAAGATATTACCCATAAAAATAACACCTAAACGAAATTAGGCATTATATAATATTATATTGGGTTTTGTACAGGGATGCTAAAAAAATGTATCAACTTATTATAGCCAGTGTAGCAACTTTATTCTTTATACTCGAACACATGAATTTACATTGTTTAGAAATATTTAAACGTCTTGATCTAGAAAACTGCGGACGAAAACTTGTTGGAAGCAATGGTAAAATTTTGAAAGGGCCTGTATTGCTGTATAATTATGGTCATCAAGAGGAAGGCATACATATTTACTTTTAATTTGGAAATTAATTTATGTATATATGTAGAAGAAGAAAACTTGTATTAAGGCCAAGTCCCTGCAATGGTTCTGCTACATTTCAGACCTCGTGGCCATTTCACGGAGATAACCAAGGTTTCCTTATGTTTCATTAGGGTACCTTGGTTATCTTGGTAGAAGTGGCCCAAGACGTAGCGGAACCATATCAGGGACTTTACTTTAGGGAAATATATATGTTTTTTTTAGAGTTTTGCCCTGATTTTCCTTAATATCATTCAAAAGGCCAATATCTTTTATATGTCAGCTTTAAATATGGTCCTTTGCCTGATTACTACACGGGCTTTATTGACCCTGCTTGGGTGACATGTGATTTTGCTAGTGTCACATCTCAATATCGATTTAGAAAGTAACTATGATGTAACATAACAAATCGCCTCATTAGAAATCAAATCTACATATCTTATGCTGTCATTTGCATGAAATTCACTTCGAATTCCAACGTCCCCGGTGGCCGAGTTGTAAGTGCGTCCGCCACTGGAGCGGGCGGTCGTGAGTTCGATCCCCCCGTCTCGATATACGAAAATCGTAAAACAAAGTGGTACTGGTATAGCTCCTTTGCTTGGCGCACAGCATATAAGGCTAGTTCCAAGACTGGTTGGCCCGGTACCAGGATAATGTGACTGGATGTGATAACATGCCACATGTGTACGACGTGATAATACAGTGTGGCAGCACTATATCTCTCCTAAGTAGAAATTGTCTCCAAGTGACTGAAATATTGACGGTGGGACGTTAAACACAGTAAACAAACATGGACATTTTGAGTATCAATTTATTTTTTGATTATTTAATTTTGAGATAAAAATATTTAAAAGGCGAGAACTTTAATATGGAATTGACATTTGCTACTTAAAGTGTCTCTTTACAGGACGGACAGAACATGGCTAAAAATATGCGCCATCTTTATGCCGTGCTCGCGGTGTTGGCCATAACAGTGATAGTTATAGAGGTAACATTGGTGACATCAAGATATGGAGGTATGTAATGTAGTTCTGTAGGTGAGGATTGACATGTTTATTAATCAATATAGTAATTTAAGTTGTTGCAATAATTCTTAAGGTATGGCGATAACTTATTTTGGCGCAAGCGGAAATTGCATATTTAAGTAAAGTCACAGAAGAAGGTTTGTTGCCCTCGATTTTAATGTCATATGCTTATCGATTGTTTAGTATTAGAGTGGATCCTTCACAGATGATCAGAAAAAAATATTTTTTTTCTCTCCCTCATCTTGTTGGTGAAGTCTATACAGCTTTCGAAAATAAAGATGAAATGTCAAGGACTGTAGCATTAATATACTTTCTCTGGATGAACGTGAGGTATTTTGACCATTATATTTGATTATTTATTCAAACATTTTTTAATATATGTTCAGCTACTTTCAAGGTCGGGTCTTTTGGTGATGGAGTCCATCAACAAAGTAAATCCCCAAGGGTAGTTGACAAATTCGCCTGTAGCTTGACCCACGAGGAGGCTTTAGAAAAAATCAGCAATTTAAAATTTAACGTGTCTGTTGACCAACTGGAGCGTATTGGGCTTAATAGACCACCACCTTCAGATAGTCCGGATTTACCAGTCTTGCTGACAGGGGCAGACGACTCCCATTATATGGAGTCCCAGGCTTTAATTAAAAACCTGCATGAGGTGGTGAAGCCAGTATTTCCACACATGAAATTGGTGTACTTCGACCTTGGCCTTAATGCTTCCTCTCGCAAACAGGTTAGTCAGCGTTTTTTAATTAAATAACGCCGTAGTCATTTTTTTTTCAAAAATGTCCAAAATAAACGCATGTAGTCTATTGATATTTATTATATTTGTTATCCAGATACTTTTAACATAGGTTCGGTGAGGTGTTAACTAACTTATTATGTCGGTTGTTACGGCTTCCATACCATAATATTGTCAAGAACTGAGTGGACCAGATAACACATATAAAAACCTGTTTCTATGAAAAATATAGGTCCAGTTAAGCTGTTATAATTCTTTTGGTCTATTGAAAAGCCTATTTACATGTTTCTTACTTGTTTCAGCTCGAAAAGCACTGTCGTTGTACAGTGGTTAATTTTCCATTTGACGAAGTGCCAAGCCACGTGAGAAATCTCCACACTTATGCGTTTAAACCAATCGCAATTAACGTAAGTAGTTATAGTAAAAAATAGGAATTGATAAATCTCTAAACCATAGAGCTACTAATTAAAGTAGAGCTC
The DNA here is from genome assembly GCA_021229015.1 of Solen grandis. Classification (NCBI taxonomy): domain Eukaryota; kingdom Metazoa; phylum Mollusca; class Bivalvia; order Adapedonta; family Solenidae; genus Solen; species Solen grandis. Next base: position 42,150 of record JAIFHC010000721.1, on the reverse strand, counting down.
GGTCAATGACCATTTACGGTGACCAAGCATCGTGTTTGAAAATATAAATAATACTTGAGTAAGATTTCCATACTTATATTCAAACTATGTCCATTAGTTTCAGTAGGGATTTGAGTAGGATACTCAAATTTGAGCCTGAGACCGTCCTAAAGTTTGATATGTTCGACAAAATGGGGCCAGATCTTTATGAGTTCTGCTCAGTTACGACATGATTGATCATGGACTGGATCACAAACCGCGACATACCATAGTATTCAAATAAAACTCTTACATACCCATTGCTTCGCACTCAGCTTATGGGCGTAGTTCGATGACTTGTTGACTCTGAATGGTTCCTAAACTGTCACATCACCTGGCTTATCCAACAAGTGTCGGTGTAAAGAAATGGTGAACGGTTGACCTACTTTATTCTGTTTGTTTGTGATGCTGTTTGTGAGCATTTGACCTAGGTATGAATAGAAAAAAGTCAAACTATTAATAGGGGGAGGAGTCCATGTATCCATGCACCATGACAGTGTGAATGTGGCAGTTTAGACATGATATGGCAATGAGACAGTTTACATGAATGAAATGCTATCGGTGGGGTGTTAAATTCAAACTATACCTAAACAGCCCAGAAATAGTTGTCAAACCTGTCTTAAGCGGTCATTTAAGAGAACAATAGAAAGTGACCGCTTAACAGAGATGGTCGCTAAATGAAGGTTAAACATAAAACAAAATGCTAGTTTGATGATATTAAAACTGACCGCTAAAAACAGATTGACCGCTTAATACAAATGGCCGCTAATACAGATTCAGCTGTGTATTGCTTAATGTTGCATTTAACGTCATTCAGATGCTAATTATTAACAACAATCCGCATTTAGTATTTTATACAACGTGATATCTTTTAAGAAGACGTGCCCTAAAAGAATAAAAAGTATTAGGTAACTCGGACGCTAAAACTATTTCAAAATCTCTCGGATATGTATTCATTAAATTAGTTGTCACTTACCTATTCGTTGAAGAATACATAATGCAATCAATTGGCGACCTGATTTTCGCAAAATATATCTTAATTCCCTATGTTCTTCTACCCTATTAAAAAAACATCCGCCAGGTATTGTTACGGTATTAACTACACTTGTTTGACTCGGTAATTTGTTTTTTCAGATCGGATTTGCAAGCTATGGTCATGTCCTGTGGCTGGACACCTCAGCACGGTTCGAATCTCGGAGTTTCTCCTCAAAAGTTGACGCTGCACTGAAATGGATGAAGGAACATAATAAAGTGATTGTGTTTCTTACTCCACCTGCTCGAAAAGGAACCTTAGTGCAGCGAACTGTCAATAAAACATTCAGTTACTTCTCAGAATCGCCCTCCTGCTACCTGGAAAAACGAGATCGTTGGGCCGGTTTAATTGCTTTTAATAATTCTTATGAAAGTCGAACGGTTTTAAGACAGTGGTTATCCTGTGCTCTTACTAAGCAATGCATCAGCCCTGTCGATCGTAACTCGGGCTGCTTAAGTTTTGTAAATGAATTAAGCGTAAAGAATGCAGGAAGGTGTCACAGATACGATCAGTCTGCTCTTGGCATCCTGTGGTATCGGCTATACCCGAATATGACATTAAATTTGCCATCATGGATTAAAACAAAGAGGGGCGACACTGCAAGCTATTTTCCGAAACTTTAAGTTTTACATCGTATGATTAAAAAGCAAAAATACACAAATAAACGCCAGGAAATGGCGTGAGCCGATAACAGATCTATCATGATGCAAAATGTAAAATGCTATAATTTACAGGCAACTCATCATATTACCAATCTTATATGTGTGTTTTTCTCTGACTTTATCTTAACATCAGGTGTAAGTGACCCATTTCTAAACAAGCGCAGTAATTCAACTGTCCGCGTACCACTTTGCTTCGCTTCTAGGCTCGTTTTGACGCATTTGTCACATGTCTACGGCGTGATACTGGAGTGTGGCAGCACTGTATCTGTCTCAAGTAGACATCGTCTCCAAATGACTGAAATGCTGTCGGTGGAACGTTAAAGTCAACATAATCTATGAGTCAAATTATGTGTAATTCCTCACACTTTGGAGTTCAATGTGCATATTATCTTATCACGAGGGCGAAGCACCTGATCCCCGACCTGTAAATGGTCGGTCTGAAAAAAGTAATATGAAATTTGATATATTAATAATTTATAACATTAAAAAGAAATTTACCTGTCAGGGTGGCCGCACGCGACATGCCAATATCTGGTTTCCACACTGATATTTTGGCAAGTTTAAGTGCAACATTGTGCCACACAGCGTAATGTTATTATAAGCAAATAACGCATGGTACATGTTCCCGATTCAAGAATACAGAATTTTCATTTAAATAAAGCATATTAAATATGTCCGGAGGCCTCCTACAAAATAAATGTTAATCTAACTAGTTAAAAATTATTGCCGATACAATTTTAGTAAATAGAATTATAATTGTTGTCTTCAGATCATTTTTATTCATCACATGTGTATACCCTTATTTAAAATATTTTTCTTTCTCGAAACACAAGTTTTATTTTTACTCGAAATTTGCCACTTGCAACTGGAAGCTCATATTCTCTGACTCAATTATATTTGAAAATCGAAACTCATTTTTTTTCTGACTCGAAACACACTTATTCTGACTCATAACATACCCTTTGTAATTCACCTTTCTCCTGACTCGAAACTCACTTATTCTGACTCAAAAAACACTCTTTGTAACTCACATTTTTCCTGACTCGAAACACACTTACTCTAACGCTAAACTTTTTTTTTTTTGGGGGGGGGGGGATAAATCGAAACTCACTAATTAATATGTCTCTAAAATATTTGTATTTAAGCTTATGCAAAGGAAAAAAAGCTGAGATATTATTAGCATTTACTGGCAACAAAGACACATAATATGGAATAGCTAAAAGGTTTCTGAGAAAATTCAATGGAGATTCTTGGGAAATCGGGATATTCGGTTTACAAAATATGATGCTAGTGCCTACCATTTTGCCATATATCTATTTATTAAATTAATATCACTTTACGTTTACATATATTTATTAAACATCACTGGCAAAAAAAGGTATTACTATGCTATGTCTTTTTTCGTATTCAAATGATTTGGGGATTGTATAGAATTTGGCAATGCTGCTTTATTTCTCAAATTAAACATTGTAATTTTCCCGAATAGTCAGTTACAGGCCTCGATTTCGATACACATACATGGCTTAATGAAATTTACCAGGGATTGAATTTGATTGTCAATATAAGCAACTAAGAGTATATTAACCCTATGTCTGATATGATTGAGCGCATTTATGTTTCTATCCTCGATATCACAGCCATCGGATGGGTTTTAAAAGAGAATTTGGTTGTAGGTGTAATCCAAACATTTAGATGTTTAAATGTGAACACATTCAGAGTTCATTATCAACATGCAAGCGTTACGTCTGAACATGGAAGATTCGAAGGCGCAAAAGCCGTGACAAACCACCCATTAACTTAAGCTATTCTATAAACCACAGACTTTTGATTTTGGGATTGAGTCAATACCTTTCCACGGAAAAGTGCATATTCTTTATCTATTGACAGGAACATTTTCATTCTAAAAATAAGGTAATATAACAATAGGACACATTATCTTATTTCCAGGACAAATAAAATATCCCCTGATCGCTTTATACAAAGAGAGTAAGAAATTCAAGAAAATATAGTTGAAGCAATTTCATCCGGTAACGTAGCAATGTATATGTTTGCGTGTACGTTATGAAATTAATTTTATATATAAATATACAGCAACATGATTTGTTTTAGATTTTTACAACACAAAATAAAAATAAAGGCACTAGAAAGAATGAACGAGAGAGGGGTGGGGAGAGAACTTGCATAGATATAGGTAAAGAATAGAGAACAGAGGGAAGTACTGTAATTTCATAATAATGGAAAGATCGAAATGCACATAGTTTGACTATCAAAGACTTAGTCACAAAATTCTAGTACATGTGTATAGAACAAATGCGAAAACTAATAAACAAATCAATGATTCATATATGGTTATGATACCTTTTCCAATGTTTTTCATGTTATTTTTAAAAGTGTTTAATTGAACAAAATAAAAGCATATAAATTAAACATGTAGTATTAACCTAAAATGTTTGTCACGGCCCACTCTGTAAGAGTCTTCTTAAACAGATTTCATTTTAATTTCCCATTTCAAAAAAATATCCTCTGCAGATTTTTATGTCATTATTTATCAAGATAAAAAAATACATTTAACAATGATTTCAATAAAAAAAAAATGTTCATCTGAAATGGTGACCTTGGCCTTTCAGAGGTGCATACAGTTGATGCACTTGACACATCATTGTGTTGTATCAAACACATTTGTAAAGTTTTATGAAAATCCAAACATATATAAGGAAGTTTTGGAGTGGACATGATAATGAAGCCTATGAATACCAATGACAATTTCCAACAATTCTTGTAACCATGACCTTTTAAGCATGCATATGTTGATCTTGTGATGCACCTTTTGTTATGACAAACACTTCTATAAATCTAATTCTGTCCAGCGGTTTCAGCTGAGATGTCATTTAAAGTAAATTGTTGACGACGCACGACTGACATCAGACGAAGACGGATGCCAGACAGAGCGTGATCCTAATAGCTCAATACGATTCCTTCGTGCTAAGGTGAGCTAAAAATCCATCAATGCATAATGCAGTTTAAGCTCAATCACAATAAAATGTTCACCTTTTTAACCTTTGACACCAGATTTTGACCTTGACCTGTGGTATCATGCCAAAAATAAGTGGCATGATAACATCCAGTTATCACGGGCAAGGGAGCCCACTATATTTAAAATGAGGTAGTATATAGAGATTTTGTAGGTCCTTCTTTGAAATTTAAAAAAACATTATTTAGCACAAAAACTTGCTAAACAGTCTCTTAAGAATACAGAATATCATTTGCTTTTTGATGCTATGATCTGCACAACTTATTTTTTATTACATTAAGTTGTGTCAGATTTTGTAGTTATTGAACCTACAAGCTTGGGTTTTTGGTCAGCCATAGACATGTATGATACCACACCCAGTCACATTACACTTACACCTGACACCAGTCCTTGAACTACTCTTAATTATGCTGAGATCCAAGCAAGAGAACTATGTTATTTTGTTGGATATAAAGTCCTATCAACGGTATTTCAGTCTCTTGGAGAGGAAGTCTACTTGAGACGGATACAGAGCTACGACACTGGAGTATCACGCCATAGACATGTGGTATGATACCATACCCAGTCACATTATCTTTACTCTGGGCCAACAAGTCCTGCATATATATACAGCAACTCATCCCAGTGAGAGTTTTGTGTTATCCTGATAATTACTGGTCTGGTGAAGGTTCAAACAGAACTTTTTTAATAAACATTATTGTTATTCTTGTAAAAATACACTTGTAAGTAGAAACTGAAAATATTCAAACCGAAATTTGAAATGCTTACCGAAATTTGAAATGCTTCTAATAATAGTATTCTGCTTTGATTTGGCTATGCATGTCCTGATCACTGAATGCTTTCTTTGTGCACAGTAAAATCACATAAATGAATGGAACGGGAAAATACTACATTGGCTAACTATTATTGGTGTGGTATTATTGATGATTTTATACTTAGTTCACAAACATTTAGAAGCCATCAATACTTAGCTGACCAAAGATCAGGGACTCAAGGCCTGCTTCCTTTGAATTGCAGCTATATTTGTCCTGGCATTGAGCACTGCAGTTGTTAAAGGTTATTAAATTTTGACTTATGAATGACTTGTGTACCATTCTTGAGAACTTCACTGACAACTAAATAAATGGATGCTTTGATGAGGATCATAGCCTAAGTAAAATATATAGGGGATCCCGGTGGGATTTGTCCGGGATCCATGTGGGATTCAATATCCCATATTCAATGTTCCGGGATCCCAGGCCACATCTAGGATTGGACCTATCTAGAATCCAAGTTTGTACACATCTGGGATAAGAATACCAGGCTGCATCCTGATCTCTTGTTTGTACTCATCCGGGATCCCAATTACTGTTAGCACACTTGTAAGTACATGTACAAGTAATGTCTGATGAACAATGAACAGATGACAATAATTCTTCATAGACAATATTTCAATTTAAGAAAGACAATTTGTTTTGTCTTGATGTACATCATCATCATAATGAAAAATAATCAGAGAAGGTGAAAGAGAGAGAAAGAGAGAGACATGAGAGAGATTTAACAACATATAAATCATAAATAAGGCCTCTTCCCAATTTCTGGGAAAAAAAAAACACACAAAAATCAAACTGTCTCTGCATATGTCAGCATGGTAGTTGTCAAGAAAGATGATAACAATTTGTTCTCAGTAATATGAGTTTTGGGGCAAATTCAAAACTGGAAGTACTTGGATGGAAGTCTGTTATGGCCTTCAAGTAACCCATATAATACCTGCGACTGAGTGGTCCGAATGTCCCTGGAGCTTAAGAGGTTGTGGATTTGATCCCTGGCCACGACATACAAAGTCATGAAAAATGGTCCTGGTATGGCTCAATTTTTTTGCACACTAGTACCAGGACTGGTTGGCCTGGAATCAAGCAAATGTGACTATGTATAACTCAGTATGGTATCTATGGCATGATATTGCTGTGTAGAAGCAATATGTCTGCCGCAAGTAGAAATTCAGGGCTGTCCCAATTCGCTTGAAGCATACTACGTACAAATTCATTATATTAATTGTCATATGTAATGATCATACTGTAAGATATACCTCAATATATTGCCATATTTGATGATACTTTTTTTTTTCTTCAATTCTTCAAACACAGTTTTGTTTTGATGAAACAAGCTGAATAAACAATGTACAAATTAAAAGTTAATATCATTTCTCTCCCCCCCCCCCCACAACACACACACTTTCATTTCTTGGTATACATACCCTTAATTAACGACAAGGAGAGAAATTAGAAAAATCATTTACGAAAAACAAAATCGATGATCGCCATAAATCTTTCAATCACAGTCACTCATCAATTATACAAGATCATCGTTCAATCTCTAATAGCTTTAATAAGCAGACCAGGATTTGAACCCGAGACCCTATGCTCAAAGATTGGTGGTCCTAATTACCAACAGAACTTACTGATCTTACACATACCGCACCAATATTGGCTACTGACATTAACACAAAAAAAGGGGGGCAAGGGTGCCCACTAACTTTGGGGGTTACAATGCATTGCTGTTTTTCCATTCCAAATTCTGTAACCCTTCATAAAGAGGTCTTTCATTTGAATATAACAAACTATAAATGATATATGTATGGATAAATTCTACAAATTCTTCAGAGAGCGACAGAGAGAGAGAGAGGGAGAGAGAGAGAGAGAGAGAGAGATGCATTAAGCTAGATTTGCGTTTGAAAAATAACAGCAAGTAAAGTTTTTGAAAAATCGATTAATTAAAAACAATCGATTTTCAAAGGTACATAAATTCATAAGCAGCAAACCAGAGAGAGAGAGGGGGAGAGAGATGAGGAAAGGTAGATAGATACATTTAAAAGTAAAAAGGGGTTACTGTTTCGTTAACAAATAAGTAAATGTGTAGTTATTGCTTCTTTGAAAAAGCATGTTGCTGCAGAATCTGTAGACGCTTTAAATATCTGTCTTTGTTTTTACCCCGATTACAATATAATTAATCAAAGGAATAAATTCACGCAAATAACGTCATCGTCGTCATCAAAATCAATATTTATTTTGCATTTTAAGTTCAAGTGATAACAATATACAACCACCCAATGTTTCTGAAAAATAAAGAAGGTATCGAGAAAAAAACGATCGTTTTTCTCCGGTCGGACTGTTAAAATTCGATCGGAAATTTCCGACAACGGACAGGTACCGATCGATCTTTTCGTTGTCGGAGCGAATTCCGTTCGGAGATGGTGATTTTTTTTAAATCGCTGTATCTTTTTAATTTATGGATGGATTTTCTTGAAGATACTATTTTTGGAAACTGGAAACTATGTTCTTTCAGAATATATATGGGTTAATAGTGCATATGCATTATTGTCGCTTAAAGTTTTTGGAAAAAACCGACGTTCCATAAATTCACCGACGCGGGTTTGAAACATTTCAGATTGATAATCAACATAATAAGTTTTAATAATTCGGCAATCTCAAGTCCAACCCGTTAGATAATGATTTAGGTCATCCGAATTCAACATTCAATAACAGACTAGCAACGATTCGACCAGTAGTTTACATTGGTATATCTATATGATATAGGATGTGACGATAGGGGAAGGTCTTTTTAAAACTTACGCTATTTATAAATGTATCATATTATTATGTTTAACATTGACAAATATAATCTATATTGAAAATATGCATTCCCTTCCTGATAACTTCCTGTTTGTATGAGAGACATACCACATACCATATATTGTACACACTGTTATATTTTATACATTGGTCTATGGAGGGTATTTACGTCCAAAAGGACACACATACAGTAGAACCTCGTTAAATCGAAGTCCTTGGGACCAAGCTGAAAACTTCGAAATAACGATTATTCGGATTAAAAATCCGATGGAAAGTTCAGTGTGTGAGCGTGCATGTCTGCGTTTTCATTACCGGTGCATATTGTGGAAATCGTTATGCCGTGAAAACCACCTATTAGGTGTACGTATATACTGTTTGCAAGTTATGAAAAGTAATGAAAATATATCATGATCTACTTAGATGCTTCTGATGAACATAATCATTCTACCATGTCAAACAATGATACATATTTTTACCGTCGATCTGCTGCTTCAGGTAGCGTCGCATGCCGGTGACGAACGCTATGATATGGAATGTACTAAAGATCTGACATCTGGGTTTATCTTCTGGCACGTGCCTATTATGCAACCTGTCAGACATCGATTAGCAATAATCAACATTTCCGGTGGGACAGACATTGCCCAACCCAATCTCGAAAAAAGGTGTGAAAAACTTGCCTGAGCCATCACTCCAGGTGCCTCCGCAAAATAAACTGGGTTACTGACCCGGATACGAATGACAATAAGGGCGAAAATTAGTTCACGAAAATTTATGAAATTTGACTTAAAAATAAAAATTGAAAAATGTACATTAATTGCGACCTCGGGACCGGAATTTTACTTCGAAATAGCGATAAAATCAAAATAGTGAAATTCGGAAAACATTTTATTTTTAGTTAAAATAAGAAGGGAAGAAATCGGGACCGAAAATAAACTTCGAAATGGCGAGGAATTCGGTTTAACGATGTTCGGTTTGCGAGGTTCTACTGTAGTTAACACTTACATGACCTTGACATCGACATCAATGTATAGAAAATAATCAATTTCCAAAAATGTGTGGTTATGCATCATAATAACACAGTGACTAAAGATTAAGATAAGTTCATTTCTTGTATTTCAAAACATTGTTTCTGTACGTCATTTTAGCCTAAATGCAAATAATAAAAGGAATTCATTCAGACATTATTTTATACGATAGAAAAATTTGCTTCGCTATTATTCTGAACGAGAGTAGTTTGCAACTTATAGAGAAAACTATCAACCAAAACACTGCTATGAAATATTCTGATATTTTCACGCAACCATGAAACTATGTATGTCTATAGGGATTTGTGGTATTACATATGTATAGTGTAAAGTGATGGAGAGGTAAAAGTATGCGACCAATCGTCATTAATGCGTAATCTCTATAGTAGCTCTTTACAATCAATCTTCCATGCCCTTTACAACAGTCCATTATGTGTTGGCCGCAGGTATCCTAAATTTTTATAGCTTTAAATGTATTGAGTGAATATACGCATGCATTTCTTTAACTGTATTACATTTCCACAGACAAAAGCTGCAAAATAATCATGGGTGTATATTAAATGTCGAGACATCCATCGTGTCTTCATATGTTGTACCTGCTGGTATATATTTCTTAGAAGATAAAAAAAGATTTACCATGATAAGTTAATGGTTTGAGCATTTATTATCCTTATACTCTTAAACTTGGACATTACGAGTAAACAATGATTTTATTTTGTTTTCTTGAGCAAATCGAGATACATATCTTTAATTTAAACCATTTTGCACATAAGACGTCCAAATTTATTGTGATAAAACAGAAATAGATAAAAAAATAAATATAGTACAAGTCACTGTTCCCCACCATCTAGAGTAGTATCCCTTTAAACAATATTTAAAGCCTTTGAAAGAAGTGTAGAAAATTATTTCTAAAACATTTTTATTTCCGTTTTATTTATGTAAACTATGTTAAGATTTACAGTCTGTCAACAAAACGCACGCGTTATAATTCTAAACTCCACGGAACTACTTATTTTTAAAGATTTCGTTTTGAAATAAGCAGCATTGTTCAAATTACATAAAAATCTGCTGCAGACTGAACTTACAGTTAATATGGAGCGTATGACTACCAGTGTATATACCGGGAATTTGGTATGTTGCGGTCAGGGATCAAACCCACAATCTCCCGCTGTTTTAAATATTGATTTTAATTTTGAATATGATACATTTAGATAACGTAATGTAAGAAAACAGCTACAGCGGAAAAAAACAACATGTTATATCAAGTAGAAAGATGTATACATCCTGAAACTCCCATTTAAAGTTGGAATATCCTAACAATAAATTATACAAGTCTATGATAGCATTGCTTTTACTCTGGCTTCATTTGCCTACCAACATTTGATTGGTTCAAGAAGTAGGTCAAAATAAATTTTATAGAGCTTCGCCGAAAAAATGATTTATTCTCCTTTAAATATACTGTAATCTCTTTATGATATCCTTCACAAGTGCGATGTACCGATGTAGGAAGGAATCATTGTGATTCATTAGGATGTATTTAGCAACAAACATTTGATCAGAGAATATCAAAATTTTACAACTGTATATACCATAATGTGCTTTTACATTAACCCTGCCTTCGGGTATTATTATCTAATGTCGGTGGTCCATTTAAATTATTTTATTATTTGTTTGGGTTAAACAGTGTCCCGATAGTATTTCAGTCATTTGGAGACACTGTTTACTTAAGACAGATATAGTGCTGCTGCACTGCAGTTTCACGCCGTAAAAATGCGGTATGATACCACAATAAGACACCGGGCTAACCAGTCCCGGAACATCCCTTATATGCTGAGTGGGTAACGTTGAGCGGGGCAAATTAAAAATGCAAGGAATATGGCATCTGCAAAGCTGTCTGACACATTTATAATTTATATATTTTCGATATTTTTCCTGCACATGACAATCCTTCTCCTACTTATTAAATCATGACTGAAATTCCTCAATCTATGGAATTTCAAAAATTGTTTCCCTGACAACTCCTTATAATTGTTTATTCTTATGACTCGTGTACTCAGATCTTTGGCTATCGGCAACATCGTACGAAGGACTGCTTTTGAAAACGAGGAACCACTCCTATATGTTGATGATCTTCTCTTAACTTTTGTCGTAAATGTACATGATCATGGGGGCGTCTCTGATTTTGTTTTACATATAAATACACAAACTTCTAGAATAGTGCTGTTCTAATGCCATGTTTACGGTTTTCACAAAACGAATATCCTCTTTTTCCTCTTTTTACAGAAATGACGTCAGCGGTAGATAGATTTTGGATAGTTTGTGACGTTTGGAATAGGTCTTTATGTGATCTTAAGACACGTAAAGACACGTAAACATATGACGATTTGCGAGATTTGTCCCGCTCAACGTTACCCGACGTTGCCGTAGTGGCCATAGTGACTGTGGACTCTACATCCCTTCAATATTCTTTTCATAACAAAACATAAACATAACATAAATCATAACAAATGTATATGGCGTCATTTTTCTAATTGTGAAATCACATCTTTACTATCAAAGGCGTTAATGTACTGTGCTTGTCTTAATATTTAGAAGTCAAATGCACAATTCCTTTTTGGAGCAAAATTCTCACCTCACGCAGCACAGGTTAAATCCAGGAACCGTCGATAAGAGATGGACTTTGATGACAATAGACGTGAAAAAATACAATAGATCGAGAGATAGATATGCATGTATATACAGACAAATCAGTATGTTAAATGCTAAAATTGCATTTTTAGGGAAGATGGAATGAGCACAGCTATTGCTATTATTGTCATGTTGCATCTTACAGACCCGGGATGGCGATGTCTGGAAGAAAAAGCAAATCCGAATCCGGATCGGATGAAGTCCGAATAGATTATTGCGACCATTGTCGGATGACCGGACAGCCAGTCGCTGCTGCATATCACTGTCCTTCTTGTGAGGAATTCCTCTGTTCCCCATGCAGTTTAATTCATTCAGGAGCTAAATTAACAAAAGGCCATGTACTGCAAGATGCAGACAAGTCATCTAAAGGTGAACAGTCAGCGGTTGCCGTCCCTAAGTGGCAGAAATGTCCGAAACATGCAGGAGAGGCAATCCGATTGTTCTGTAAATCCCACAATGCCTTGTGCTGTTTGCTCTGCTTCACAGAGGATCACAAATCATGTCCGGACGCGGAACTGATAAATAAGTTGGCATACAATGTCGGAAAGAGTAAGGAATTCAAGTCATTTAAGATGGATCTTAAAAACACGAGAGAGACACATCTACTCAGCGGAGAATCCACGAGGCTAACGAGAAGAAGGTGGAAACTGAATATAGAAAAGCATTATAAGAAATTGATGATATAGCTGAAAAGGCACATTTGCGCATTGATAAACTGAAGGAAAACACGGCCAAAATACCTGAACAAATAATGAAAGAATATAAAGTGAAGCTTGGACAGATAAATGACAATTTGAGAAGATATGAATCTGATCTCTAAAGCATTTTGATGGATATTCAATGGGAAGAGAAAACGCAACAACCCGACCGATTATATATAGCATGGAAAAACTCAGAAAGCAGAATAGAAAAGGCAAAATGCAATATGTCCAAATTAAAAAAAAGAGAATTCTATAAAATCCTTAAAACTTGACACTACAGAAGAAATAGACACGCTACTAAAGGCCAATACTATGTTGGGGACATTTTCTTAAGCACACTTAACATTGAAGTTCGTCGGGGAGATCAACGTCAAGTCACCTTCTGATCGGGAGGATTGTGCAATAACTGGAATAGCTCTAGTTTCCCCAAGTCAGATGATTGTGACTGATAATAAAAATCGAAACGTTAAGGTTATAGACATTAAGGACAAAACAATAGTGCAGTCAAGAAAGTGTCCAGTAGATCCATATGACGTTACATTTCTTAGTAATAAAAAGATGGGCGTTACTCTGTTCGGCGACAGAACAATCCGACTGCTTTCAGCAGATGACAAATGTGTCATGGATCAAGACATCAATGTTGAAGCGGGGTGTCTGAGTGTCGTACAAGAACAACAACACGGTCACTTGATCGTTTCGTATCTTGAGAAGGTACAGGTACTGGATATGGCCGGAATGATTGTCAGGGAGATCACCACTGACACATCTGGAAATCCCCTGTTTAAAAGTGCACGTTATCTCGCTCTCAGTCCAGATCACAGCATGTTATACGTTTCTGACTTCGAAAGCCACTCCGTGACGTGTCTAACACTTGACAGTGACGTAATTTCTGTGTACCGTGACGTCCAGCTAAAGAATCCTCGTGGTATCGTTGTTGATGATAATGGCCATGTCCTTGTGGGTAGTGGAGAAACACACACTATACATGTGTTGTCTTCGGAATGTGCGAAACTGAAGATCATTCCCCTCGTTCAACAGAATATAAGGTTAACTTATGGAATGGCTTTCTGTCCAACAATGAATATACTCTATATGGGTAGTGCCTCTTCTTCGTCGAGACATCGTAACTTCATCAAAATATTCCAAGTGCAGTATGTACAAGTACATACGGTAATATAATTGAATTGATATGCCTATAGAAGTAATAGTACTGATAATAAGCGTATTCTTAGATGGCAAATTGCCATATGATATTTATTTTGATCTTTGTAAAACAATTTGTCGTATTTCAACTTTCAAACCAGAAAATAGATGGACTTGTTCAGCTTTCAACTAATGGCGCCCTCATATTAGCATGGTAAAGATTCCATGTCGAAGAACGTGTCACATGGTTCCTCAAGCCTCTGTTCCTGTACTGTATTCTTTATTAAACCGATTTCCCCAATGTTGGCGTTTAGGAAAAAAGTGTATTCCCGTGCAATGTGCCCAACACTGTGCCGAGTTTATTTGTAAGGAAACAAAGATTTCACCTTCATTAGTGAGGAAAAGGAAAAGAAGAAAGAAACAACTTTTTTTTTCATTTCTGCCGATCATCTGTGAATGAGATGCTTAAATGAGCCCTAAAGTAAATGTACACCCATAGTGCTTGGTCTGTATATATCATGTATACAAATGTATTAAATATATGTTAAATCTATAAATTTCATTTAAGGAGTTCTATATCTTACACAGAGAACAATCCCCTTTCCCTGTCTTCCCGCATCAATCCACTTATGATATACATGTACTGTCAAACCAGTCTAAAGGCAGCAAGGCAAAGATTTTTGATAAAAGACGTTGCTTAGCCAATGTTTAATGAAGAATGTAATTTGATGGAAATCTTGCTGCTTATGCATAATTTGTATATAGGTATCATTCAGTATACTTTTTTTTGCATGTAATATTTTTATATGCATATGTATGAATACGTATTGGATGAATTGTTATCTTATTGTTGTTTTTTATATTCTTTCTGGATTTATTAAATTGTAATTGGATATTATTTGTTTTGTGCACAGTGTGTAAGGATCGATTCATTATAATTTCATACTTTTTCATTTTTTAATCAAGACAAACGTGTATGAAAAATGTGTCTAAGCATTATATTTGCGGGCGAAATGATGTTATGTGATAGATTATAATGTCACAATTGATACGTTATGAAGCTTAACATTTCAAACATATTTTCAACATAAACTAATGTATACTACAATTTAAGTGTAAAAATACACATCGATTTAATTTCATGTATATTTACTCACAATAGAGGTGATTCATTTTCATATCGTATCATCATAATATATCATAATCAGTGGAATGTTATATGCATAGTATAAAGAAAACGACTGTGTCCTTTGATTTTCCTCATTTTATATTCTTTGATTGATTTTTCTTATGTGTATACTGTAATTTTGCATTTTGCTCACATTGTTTATAAGATATGCAGTTATTATCAGTGTTAGTCCTTTTTTCCTTTTGCTCTTATAAATTTGATTAGTAAAATCCTTCTAGTAGACTTTTAAATGAGGTGTAAATGATGTAAACTTATCATTCAATTGTACAATCCTGTAGAAATTATGAAAACAATCAATTCATCTGGTTCTTGAATAGTTTAAAACTGTATAAAAATTATAGATACCATGCGAACTAGTTTTTGATTAGTGCAAACCTGTACATTATGCACCAGGTTAATTTTGTTTATTGAATTGTACAAGCCTGTGAAAAACATTATAGTCTTCAGGTAGTCTGATTAATGAATGGGTCGTTTGGTTTATGTTCAATTAAGGTGGATTCAAAAGATTGTATGACTATGCCCCTTATAAATACCATATATTATTTTTTGTTTGTAGGTATGCGTTTCATCAGAAAACGTGCTTAATGTGTGCTTTTGTGATCAGATGTTATTTAACGTTATTGTGTTTCTTTTTTCCTGTATATTTTACCTCGGTTTGGAAAATAATCGTAGCTTAGATCCCCTGTCCCGAAACAATTAAATTAGTAAAATGGCACTTACATAGAACAGAGCTTACAAGCATCAAATCAAGTAAACCTCCTAGACAAGAATTAAAAGATTCTGAATATTTTACTCTTTAAAGCCCATCATTGTTCTCAATAAATCGTTAAAAATCTCATTTTCATGACATAACTGCACAAAGACACTACCGAAACTGTAATAAATTAAAAAAAACACATTTTATTATGTATTTCACTAAATGATATATTTTATATTCGTCTATAGCCTCTGTATCGGTGTCGGGGAGAGAAGCTCTTGATAAAAAATGTAATTAAATATTAATTTATTAAGAAAATTATGGAAAACGCATGGACTCATTTATAGTGTAGCGCTAATGTTTGGAAAAGAGCTTTCACTTATCGATTCTCCAGTTTAGCACGAATGATATTTAAGATTGTAATGGAGCACATGTAAGTTTAAAGTGCCTTTTGTTGGTGTATGATTTATTTGTATGTAAAGAAAAATCCTTAAAATTTCTTTAAAAACAAATATATTTCATATGTTTTTCTCTTTTTAACATACAATATGTATTCATTATAATTGTACATAGTTTTACTTTATGTATATTTCAACTTTGCTCCTGATGTTTAATATATTGCATACATTATGTCGAAGTTTAATCGTTTTGTGATTTTCCTAGCTACAAATTATAAGATGCGCAATTTACAGGGTGTTTCAAAAACTCTTCAACACTTTCAAACTGTTATATCTTCAACAAATTAAGGGACATGTCAAAACTTTAAAAAGAACTATAATCTAAAGTTCTTTTTCTTTTCTCATTAAAAGCTCGGAAAAAAACAATGGCGTCATGCGACGTCAATATCGTCACATTATCAAGGTTGTTAATCAACATAGCGATGTCATCCATTTGAAACTCAAATTTGGTAAGAGGTTAATCTCATTTAAAGCTGAATCGGTAGGTTCCACAGTCCACCGATTTGAGTCCGTTAGACTTTTACTTTAATGATATTTCAAAGAACCACGGCCAACAACACTGCAAGAATTGAAAGCCTTAATCCGTCGTGAAATGAGAACTGTAAACTCAGAAAAAAAGGCAATTTCAAAAAGCGTCTAACATCGTTATCCGTGAAAAAGGACGTCGCATTGAATATTTTATGTAAATACGTATGAAAGTGTATTTTCATAACATATATGATATACATTATTAGTGTCAAATAAAACGTTGAAGACTCTAGATAATGTTTTTTTTTTTTGTTTTTTTGATTTTCTAAATATATATTGTTTCGTTGAAGTAGTAACATTTTGAATCTGTAACAATTATTTTTGGATCATCTTGTAAACGCATTTTAGTTCGTCAGTTTTATATACAGTTGAACCTTTTTTTTTCAGCTCAGCGAGACAAAGGTAGAATGAATAAACATTGTGATCGTGCGTTGTCAACAATAGGCTTGTAAGCACGCTAGACCTATATTACCTTGACCAAATCCTTTAGAAACTTGATCAGAAAGCTTTTCTCTGTGTCATTTTGGTTGAGAACAAAACGGTTTTATACGGGGATAAACACTATGTGTTTAAGCCTAATCTAAAACAAAACATCTCCAGAATACTATACAAGTCTTATTTTAGACTAAAATTAAGCTATAGCAACAAATGAAACTAGGTCACTTCGGGTAAAAATAGGTCACTTAGTCATCCCATAGAAAACAAAACGGCTACTCCAAAGTTTTCCTAGAAGTATGGGAAGAATGCGTATCTATATCAGTCTCAAACTGACCTTAAGGTCTTCCCATCCTAAAGCCATATTCCATATCTTGGATGGTTATATTTCTGTGAAACTTTGTTACTTTGAAGACATTCAAAAATTAAAAACATTTCACAAAGATATTTTTTTCAATTTTTATCTAATTTGGGGGGAGAAAATCCACATATAAATTAACATTGAAGCCTATGCATTGAAAAAATATGCATTTTCTGTTAACTGAATTGATTTATGAGAAAAAATCATGGTAGAAAGATGCATTTTATGATTTTAATTTAAAAATAAATTTTTGGAAAACGAAAATCACTTTTTTGTCGATTTCAGGGGAGATAAATCATGGAAACAAAATAATCATGGAGAGGTAATAAAATAACTTCTGTCACCTGTCATAACATGTCAGTTTGCCCCTAAGATTACCATTGTTTGACACTTTAAAAGCTTATATATATGTGTATTGTTAAGTTATATGCATGGCTTTGATGGAATAGATCGCTATTAGAATGGGAAGACCTTAATCTGTGTCACGTTAGGTTTAAAATAAGGTCACCATGACAAGTCTTAGTTAAAGATTTTGCACGCTAGAAACAACATATCTGCCTTATTTTAATGCATCTTAATTAGAATATGTGTTTAAACATTTTTGAATTGTTCATACTTTATCAGTTTGGTATATAAACAAATATAATTGTATGTTTATGAATTTTTTATTTTTGCTCAATCCGGAAGTTTGTATTGGCTATTTTTAAAGCAACCATTGGCTAAAACCCAAGGGAAAATATTGTTACTGATATGTGATGTGAGTTTATTTTAGTGTGTATTTATAAATCTGAACCACCAAAACGTATTTATCGAGGCGTAAGATAGGTTTTAGTTTTGTTGTATGTTTGCAATATAAAAAAATACGTTCCCTTCCAATGCAATTTCCTATATAATGGGACTGTATGTAGGTATTCCCTGTCTAATGTGTTTATTGACCTAGAAATCTGACTCCCAAAATCTACTTTCTGTCAATAGTGACTTTGTTATTAGTTGTCAAATATAAGTTACAAATGTCAATCACATCTGTTGTGACTTTACTTTTAGTGAAGATATATTGTTGCCATTGGCATTCAGATGAATATAATACAAATGTATATCAAAAATGATAACTTTCCTGTAACAAGATTATGTAATTACAGAATAGTTTAATTTCATTTGTAGTAATCATCCTAAAATCAAAGTCTGCGTATGATGACTTCCTGTGTTCAGTGACATATTTTTTCTATCTCCCTATGGAGGTAATTATAGACAGTCTTTGTGTTATTTCTTTATAATGTGCCATTTATTTTGTTTTATATAAGTTGGCTTGTCAAAATCCTATTTAGCAAGTGTGAAAATTAACAGTGTCTGTGTTTTTCAATGATTTGATTCAGCATCCTTAGATAACATTGTCTCATTTTTAAATTTCTTCTAAAAATCGTAACAATATGTCTGATATATTTAGTTATTATGTCACCCCTCGAAGAAGAGGGGGCATATTGTTTTGCAAATCTCGGTTGGTCTGTCGGTCGGTTTTCGATCTAAACCTTAAACCTATTTTTCTAAAGTTTGTCAGAGAATTAGGTCATGAATAGTAGATGACTCCTGTCGATTTTGATGTCACTAGGTCTAAGGTAAAGGTCGCGGTTACCTTGAGTATAAACATCATTTCCGGTCAATCTTTTGAGAAAGCAGGAGCCTACATTACTCAAACTTGAGAAGATTCGGGGACAAAACTAGTAGATGACCCTGTTGATTTTGGGGTGACTAGATCAAAGGTCATGGTCGCAGTGAGCTTGAATGTGAATAATTTCCAATCAGTAATTCAGAGTAGACTGAAAGAATATGGCTCCAATTATAGTGCAGTGTTAATGTTATGCACGGGGCTTTCACAGATCGATTCTCCAATTTTCGATGATTACATCTCATCTTAAATACCATAATCTTAATTTCCAGAAACATACCATTATTATTGCAACACATTTGTCATCTTTGTTAGAATGTCGACTGACCATCAAGTTTTGTACATGCAGTATGTTAAATGTCATAGTGGTCAAGAACTTTACAGGAAAACTAAACGTCTAGGTTGGACTGTGCATGCAAGATTCCTGCTCGATTCTTTTTACCTATAAAGTTGCATTTTTATGGAGCATTTATCGTTAACATAGACAGTGTGCCATTTTGTTATTTTTTTGTCAGTTGATATCATATATGACATATACTGTCCTTGCTAGGATGTCAGTCGACCTGAAAATGATTAATGTTTTACTTCATTCATTTATAGCTGCGTCTTTGATCAACTATTTATATTAGCGTTTGTTCTTTATATATATATATATATATATATATATATATATACGAGATATAAACATCATGAATCACGTGAGATTCAAAAAGTTAAAACAACGGTCTGAATGACGGCACAGTCTCTATTTATAGATTGCACGAATATGGGATTACTTTCTGAGCCCACCATAGAGGTGAATATAATGTTAGCCGTTGTGGAAGAGAGTGGTTGCACACCACACAAATGTAGCCTCAGCTTCAAATGGCCGGGAAGGGTTTTTTGATAGGGTAAATGATCTGAATTTAATTGTTTGTCTTTAAAATGCATCTTCAGCATCAGGTCTATCAATGTCACGGAGAGTATTAATCTAGTATACTTTCGTGTTATTTTGACTTCTGATATGAACATCATTTGCATTTGTGTTGAACAGAGCAAATACGATAAAATATATTGACATGAAACCTACATTTAAACATAGTTAGTACAGGTACAGCATTCATAAGATTGTCATAGTATCATGCTCTTTATAATTAACTGTCCATGATATAAAATATACCAGTGAAACTGACTGAATTTGTCACTTGTACACTGACATGTAAATACAACATCCAAAACACTGTTTGTGGGGAAAAAAAACTCTTATATATAATATATCAAGTGTTTTCAAAATGGTACCTTTTCATAAAAATATAAAAAAAAATCTTAATGAAGCAAACTTTAAGACATGATCACTTTGAATCACAGCTGCACTTGGTTCAGAAAATCAAGCTGCCAAAACGACGCACAATGTTAAAATAAAAAACACCGGCTTTTTATTACTATATACAAAGGAAACATTAAGCTTGCTGAATTAAGGGAGTTCTATTCTCTATATCACATATGGGAAGTGCAGCAAAGTTACGTAGGAATTGAAAGGTAAGTCAAATTACAAATGTACTGAGCTTTTGTCTGAATTAAAATGTACTCGTGTTCGGAAAAAAAACCAGAACTTCAATGACTTGTTATTACACTACCCCCAACTTATAAAATAAACTTCCCAAGAAGATTTAGATGAATTCAAAATGATAACAACAATACATTTATACATAGTTACCAGCCAGTTTAAAATACTTTAAGAATGCTATTTTCACTATCAATAGAATGTATATGTGCAAAATACCACAACAACAACAAAAAAATAATAATAATCACATTGCCTCTTTCAGATTTGCCATTCCTTTACAATATAACCAGTAAACAATCTATAAGCCCCAGAAATGATATGCTTAAAAGTTGATATGATTCTGATTTATTTAACAGATATAATGCAAATGGTTTAAAAGTATTAATCTAAATGATGTACTTTTCCTTAACCTAATATTGACAAATAATGAAATCGAAAGAAGAATGATGTCACAGGTATACAAAGCATGCTGCCAAGAAAATGGCGTCCTATATATAACTGATTCTTGGCCCTGTTTTCGAATTGTCCAGAGCTCATATTAGAAGTCACAATAACACGGGCATATACAAGATTAATATTCTCCGTGACATTAATAGATCTGATGCTGAAAATGCATTTTAAAGACAACCAATTAATTAAATCCAGATCATTTACCTTATCAAAAAACCCTCCCCGGCTATTCGAAGCTGTGGCTACATTTGTGTGGTGTATAACAAGTTATCCAGTCATCAGCGATTAGTTTTAGATTAATCATTAATCAAAGAATTTGCGCAAAAGAAAATCATCCTTTTATGGTATATAATCCTTTTAAGGAGAAGGCGAAGTTAGTATTTGAGAAAACAATATTTGTAAACTTATATTTCCTTTACGCAAATTGGCAAACAAGGTTTATCGTTCTCGAGGGCTGTTGTGCTATACGATGACTAACATAAAATACAGTATATAAACTATTTTCATTAATGAAAAATCGATAACGATAAGAAAAAAAAACGTTTTTCGTCCAGCTACATATAAGTTCCTAAAGGCAGGAACTGTTAAAGGGAATTTACTCAGATTAAAAACTGTTTCCTTTAACACTTAAATAAACTCCCTTCGTTGAGTCGATGTGTTACTACAATTTTCACTTTTCACGTATTTTTCGAATTGTTTAATGTTTGAAAAAATATATTTCATTGTAGTACAGAAAAGCTGCTAACGTTATAAGATGCGTACTGAACTGTATGTGATATAAGTTATTCTAAACAGCAAAGGTTTTTCTGGATTTAATATCTCAATTTATCTGAGGATTCAATTATAGAATATATTTTCGATCTAGTTTTTAATCATGTTTTATTATTAATTTAATAGTCTCTCTCTCTATTTATCAATAAATTTCTTATTTTGATATAAATAGTTGGTATGAGAGAGAGAGAGAGAGAGAGAGAGAATCTGACTACAATCGATATCCAAATCTCAGTCCAGTAGCAAAGTCGGGTAGATCTAAACACTATTCCTATTAAAAGAAGGCGGGATCCGTAATCCTGAACCAAGGCCATGTCAAGACATACATATAATCAAAGTAAAAAAAAATGCACTACATATTAAGGAATTTATTTTAACAACCAGTAAGTAACTTGCTATAACAAGTTGTAAAGCAACTAAAAAAATCATAATGGCCGCAAAAAGTTGCTTAGTCGTAGGACAAACGAAATCGTTATAACGAAAAAAAAAAAAAACTTTTTTGACAACTTTCTAAAATACTATGCGACATGTATAGGCTCAATACCTAGCGTGTAACTGAAATATACTTATGGACTTTTCTAACTCTACACTTTTATTTTTTTATTTTTTTTTCATTGGAAGCTGTATTTTTTATCATTTTTTGTCTGCTGTCAATTAACATGGTGATAAACATTTTGCCGTGAATAAAGTTGACCGTAAACCAGTCTATCTACGTATTTCGAGATGCACGTGCATTATGTGCTTTTCGTATCTTGTTACCTGTATAAATAATGAAAACATTCAAAGAGATACATATGTGTTGTGTTATGATTTACTTGACGGAAATATGCGACGAATGACAGCCAACGAACGAAGGCGAGCTGTTAGAATCATTCAAAGTGATGTCTCTAACCGACATATAAAGTGTTCGTTATTTCAATCATCGTGATTAAAAAAGTAAAATGTCATGAGCTCGAAGTCCATGTAAAGTTTGTCCACATTTTTATGTTTATATATATTTTTTTCAGCTTTTCTATCATGTTATTATCAACGTATGAGTTAGAAAAGTCCTAGTGTATGAATCGACATAAAAGAACACCAATTCAATCGTCTTTACACTATGACGAAATTAGTCATGAAATCCCAAATTGCATTTCAGAATCCCAGAATTGTTTGTAAGTATTTATATTAAAAATAAATAGGTGTGTTCAAAGTGTGTGTGTGAGAGAGAGAGAGAGAGAGAGAGAGAGAGAGATTTGGGGGGGGGGGGGGGGGTGCAGCAATAGCATATATGCACGTAACATTGCACTCAAGCTATTTTTAATAAGTTTTCAAAACCAGTATTTCACAACACGAACGGGGTTTCACGTTACTTGTATTCTCTCCAGTTTTCTTATTCATTTTGAAAAAGAAAAGCGGGTGTTAATATTGTCGTCGATCTTAGTAATAAATACCTGGGATAGCGTAGTGAATCTAGGAGAAATCAATCACTGCACCAGGTAAATCAATCGACATCTAATTAGCCTAAATTCATTGATTATTATTTAATTATTTGAGCTAGATAAACCTTGGGACATGTTTATCTTTTATTTTTCCAGACATATAAATATCAAAATTTTTGTCATTATATGCTGCGAATGATGTACATGCATGCTCTATCTCACTGTCTTTCTTATCTTCTTTCTCTCGATCCCCTCTTTCTCTCTGCTTTACTTCACTAATCAACACAGTTTCATTTCTTTTCCTCATATACTCTCTCATATACCCTTCAAACTTTGTACATTTTAAATGATACATCTTTACATTTGATATTCTTTTTTAAATTTTCTTAATATATATGTGTTAATTTGTTCAACATGTAATCTTATGCATTTATATAGGTATAAGTTTATTAATGGGATTTATTTGCTTTTAACCAGTAAGTGTAATATCGATATTAATCGGCTCGATTATTTATCTTTTCATAACAATTCAAAACTTCGGTCGAAATTTGAGATCTGATTTGTTGACAACTGTTTTACACAATGACTTTATGTTTGCAATATATATTTGGCCTTATGAATGGATCAAGTTTAGTTTGTGAACTTAAAGAGAAACAGCGTCGCGTGAGCTATTGTCAGGTGATGATGTTTTCGGTTTTGCCTCGTTTTGGACTCCGTTCGTGTAATTTCTTTCAATAAAAAGTATTTTTCGATTGAGAAGACATTCCTAAATGCGACTTACTACGCAAATTGTAATTATGTGATTAACATATGATGATGTGTTTCTTTTATTGATTAAATACACACACGCAGAGTACATTTAGAATTATAAAACCTATCCTTAGGTTTTCTATTTTCATTTGCGTTCACTTAGCTAATCGTATTCATTCATCGCGCATGCGCTGATTGCATGAAATGAGCTTACGAATTCGCTACCCTTAACTGTTGAAGACGCCATGTTGTGGAACATGTAACGTGGTACCGCAAGACCTGCTTCAGGGATTCCGTATTCTATATTTATCCGATGTTGCCGAAGTTGCGTTTGCGCATATAACGTTTTCCGGTGTAATGTGAACTACACTTGCCGACTTTGTTTGCCAGTAAACAAAGACTTTACCAACAGGAACAAGGGAGTATGATGGCTGATTTCTGCCATATCGTGTCTTCGCGGGGTCGCCCTTCACAAACGCGCAGTTACGTAGCGCGGCGGTGCGAAATTATCACTTCTGTCGTGCCCATGCGCTAATTTGCCGCGGTGTCGCGTTTCAAACGCGCGGACTCGACATCGCGACAAACTCATTGTGAAACACGACAATCAAACGCTATAACGGTGGCACCCTTTTTTTGTCGTGTCCGCGCGTTTGAACGTCGTGCTGTCGTGTCCACGCGTCTAAGGGGCGAAGCACGAAAAAACGATAAACTGTCGCGTCCGCGCGTTTGAAACGCAACATCGCGAAAACCTTGCGCGCGGGCACAACACAAGTGTAAATTTTGCGAAACCTCGAAGACATGGCAGAAGTCAGCCACCATAAGAGAGACCAATATATTTATCTTATTCTTTCGATCATCTGTAAACGAGCTACTTTTGTCATATCAGGAAATACACAGTAATCGATCATATTGTCATTTTATAAAATCGAATTACGAGCTTACAAATCGATCAGTTATGCGTGGGAGGTGACTATACATACGCAAGATCTACATTTATTATAAAATGAAGAGAACCAGTGAAGATAGTAAATTTAGCACATGTATAACAATGACATAGGGTGCCTGGATAGCGTAGTAGTACCGCGCTTCTCTTCTCACTTATATGTCTAGGGTTCGATTCCTAGTAACGTTCGTGAGAGGGTACCGTGGTCGCCCTTTCAGACAGGTGGGATTTTTCCGGGCTCTCTGGTTTCTCCCCACAATAATGACCACATAAGTCGCCTCAAGAACCATCGAGAGTGATAAATACAAGTTGTGACAACTTGTCTCGTGATCGATATAAACAATTTATAAGTTTAAACTTGACTTAACATATTCTAGCCAAACTAAAACAGAAGCGATCAGGTCTTATCATAAATGAGTAATTTTCCGTTGTAAAAAGTACGTCTAAATGTAATACATGTAGAACATTACAAAACCAATCGAGCAATATTTAGTGAAAACTGAGCCTAAATACCTTCAATACATAATACGATTTAGATAAAAAAAACAACACAATAACTTACCGGTAGAAACAGGATGTGAACTTGTCATAAATTATAATGAAAGTAAAAAAAATCTTCCATAGGAGACGAAAATCATTATTATTATAGTATCAGTTTTTCAATTGTAGCAAAAAAGTCAATCAAAATAGTATTTTTATATACCATAATGGGATTTGTCGTTTATCGACATAAATCCCTTTATTGAAGTGGAGATACATTTTTTTTTGGCACCCCTGTTCCCTCTTCACGTTAAGTTATTATTTTAGCCGTGTTAATCTAACGCAGCACCGTTTTCTGCCTTTCCGGCTCTCAAGGTCATCCATTTGTGTCGCATTGGTAAATCGGGGACCTGAAATCTGTTTAATTTCTTTAGAATCATATCATTTTCCTAATAAATTTGAATGTTTTGTATAATTATAACCTTTAGTATAAGTAAGCTTTATCTTTTTTGCTTGATGGACTTTAAATCTCTATATTTCATTGAATTTTGTGTTGGCATCATGCAAATATTTTTGGCGCGGTTTTGGAATGCTAGTTTGCAACACATATTGTTACATAACCATTTTTTTCAATTCACATCTTAGCTGCCCTTATTATTCCTTGTCATTTTATTTAGACCCTTTTACACGATTCACTTTCGCTTTGGTTTCGGCCTCGGTCGGTTTCGAACACGATGTTTTTAATTGCCTGTGATGTGTTATTTTGGAAATTAAAGCATGACAAGTTTAATATTCCTTGAATTTAATCTAGAATACATATCTTGAATTATCTGTCTTCAATGCACTGTGTTCAGGTGCATGGGTACGTCATATCGGGTACGTTGTCCTGTAATTGTGTTGTCTTTTGTTTTTAACCTCTTTTTAATTTCAGGTCCGGGGATGTCGTAAGTTCATACGAATGATGTGTTTATTATAAATACAATACATATGTAATCAAAAACATTGATCAAATAAGTATTAATTGAATAATTACATTCGTTACATATAATAATTTTACCAGAGTCTTCATTTTATTGTATGGGATGACCCAACCTACTCTGGCCACTTACAGGCTTCCCACCAATATAAAAAAATGAGATTAGAACCAGCTTGGACTGATTGGGTACTTACTATAATAATAAGTGATATATATATATAATAATGGTATATATATACCAAAGTATAAATAAATAAAAAAAAGCTCCCTTGCTTGGCGCTCAGCATTTAAGGGTAGTTGCAGGCCTGGTTGGCCCGGTGTCAGGTAATGTGACTGGGTGTGGTATCATGCCACTTGTCTATGGCGCGATAGCTGGTACTGTTATAGCATCCTCGCTTGGCACTTAGCATATAAGGGTAGTTGCAGGCCTTGTTGGCCCAGCGTTAGGTTAATGTGACTGTGTGTTGTATCATGCCACATGTCTACGGTGCGATAGATGGTACTGTTTTAGCACCCTTGCTTAGCGCTTATCATATAAGGGTAGTAGCAGGACTGGTTGGCTCAGTGTTAGGATAATGTGACTAGGTGTGGTAGCATGCCACATGTCTACGGCATGATGCTGCAGTGTGGCAGCACTATATCTGTCTCAAGTAGACATCGTCTCCAAATGACTGAAATACTGTCGGTGGGACGTTAAATCCAACAAACAATCAATATATCAAAAAATACTTATAATTATATGACATAAATTATGCATAATAACAAGTCGTGTATCAAACCTGTAGTTTTTGTCTTTTAATAGCAGGCATGTTATTTTTTCTAATTTTTGATTGAATTATTTGTTTTTGTTTTGCTTCGCCTTAATGGTGCTTAGATTTCTTCCAGTCATAATTGGGATGCCTAAGATTCCAGCAACTCGAAATCACCAAACCCGGCGAAGGGGCTCCCGGGGAGAGGTCCGAACCAGCACCGTCGGCTTCTGCAGTTCTTGTGGCGTCAGAGCCTATTTGTTCCACAAGCAATGGCTGGCGCTGCTCAAGTGATTCCACAAGCTATGGTTGATGCTGCTCAAAGTCCAGGGCAGCCTCAGGTGTCTCCCGAACTGGTCCAAGCCGTTGTTCGCGAAGTAACACCCCAGCTTATTGAAGCGCTTCGACCAGGGTCAAGGGATCCTCCCGGTACCAGCAGACTTGAGGGCGTTGCAGAACCTGTAAATCCGGGTAATTTAGTTCCTTCAATTAATGACGTTATTGGGGCTCATGTTCAAACCTCCTTAAGACAAAAAATTTTGCTCGGGGAGTTTGTTGATTTGGATGCACTCATACTTTGTCAGCAGCCCTCTGCCACTTTAAATAACGATGCTTTGATTGATGGCCAACTTGCTTTGCAAAGTCGTAGTCAGGGCCAGAAAATTGTTGACATAAAGACTCTGACTGATGCCTTTTTAGTTTTTATTAGTATCTATATTTCTACCCACCCTGATTCCATTCAGGGTTTGCTTAAATACTTAAGCAATGTAAGGTTAGGAGCCCAGCGTTATGGTGGTGTAGGCTGGAAAATATATGATGAACAGTTTCGTCTAAAGAAAGCCCGGGATCCGAACATGTCGTGGGCATTGGTCGACCAAGAGCTTTGGCTCTTGTATATGTCTGTTGGTAACTCTTCCCAGAGTTTGCAAGGCAGTCGAGGGAAGTGTTACGACTACAACAATGGTCGTTGTGCCAAGATTAGTTGCACTTACCAGCATAGATGCCTGCGTTGTTCTGGTACCCATGCCATTATTTATTGCCGATCTGTTTCATCTGCAAATGTTTATAATTATAGGAATGTCTCTCCCAGCCTATCAGTATTGCGATCGCGTTTCGCCCATTCAGGCTCCACCTCTAATCATAGCTTCAGATCAGCCGGTCCAGCTATTCTGGAAGTGTCAGTAGGTTTCGTTAAGTCATTCACCAGTCAAAAATGATCAATTACAGAAGATTTTGCATTCTTACCCTGATAAGTTGGTGAAGCAGGATTTGTTAGATGGTTTTTCAAATGGTGTCAAGCTTCACTATAATGGCCCAGGGGGACCTGTTGACTGTAACAATTTAATGTCTGTAAGACAGAATGAAACTTTAGCCCTTCAGTTGGTTAATAAGGAAATCCTACTAGGCAGGGTTGCGGGTCCTTTTAATGTTAGACCTTTTCCTTCATTTAAATTGTCACCAATTGGTTTAGTACCAAAGAAGGATGGTTCTTTCAGACTAATACAGCATTTATCTTTTCCGAAAGGTTCAAGTGTTAATGACTATATTGATCCAGAGCTTTGTACCATACAATATTCTCATTTGATAATGCTATTGCTTTGTTGAATTCTTTGGGCCCAGGTGCACTTATGAGTAAAACGGATATCAAGTCAGCTTTCAGATTAATACCAATTCACCCCTCTAATTTTGAACTACTCGGTTTTCGTATCGGCAAACATTATTTTTATGATAAATGTTTACCTATGGGTTGTTCTATTTCATGTTCTATATTTGAAAAAAATTGCCACTAGTTTGGAATTGGCAGTTAGGCAGAGATGCATGCTTGGGATTTTACTGCACTATTTAGATGATTTTTTCTTGGGGGCAAGCAAGGTACAACTGCAAGGTTGTGTTCTGACGTTGGCGTGCCCATAGCCGATGAAAAGACAGTATGTCCAACTGATGTGCTTACCTTTTTGGGGCTTGTCATAAATTCTAGCAAAATGATTATGAGTATTCCTGAATCCAAAATCCTTGAATTACGGCATCTGTTATCAAATACTTTGATGAACAAAAAGACAACCCTCAGAGATTAACAGTCCCTTACGGGCTCTTTGAATTTCTGTGCAAGAGCAATCCCAGCTGCTAGGACATACTGTAGTCATTTTTACAGGGCCATGTCAAGTGCTTCCAGGCCGCATCATTTTATCAGAATTCCTCTCCAGATGAGAGAGGATATTAAGATGTTGTTATTTTTGGATCTTTTTAACGGTACTTGTTATTTTCCTGAGTCAGAATGGGAGATGGGTACAAATCTTAATCTGTTTACTAATGCGGCTGGGGGAAGTGACTTGGATTGTGCTGTCTACCTTAAACCCAACTGGATTTTCTTTGGGTGGCCTGCTTCTTTTGCAGATAAGGGTTGGCTTAAAGATGTGTTACTCCTTGAATTATTGCCTATTGTGCTGGCATTCCAATCTTGGGGGGATAGGTTGAAAGGAAAGAAAATTATTTTGCATACAGATAATTTGGCCTTGGTGTCCATATTGAACAAGAAGCACACCAGAAATAGTAAGATTATGTTAACTCTTAGGCCCTTGGTCTTGCAAGCCTTATTATTTAACATCCAGTTTAAAGCTGTTCATGTTTTGGGGAAAGCTAATGTCATAGCTGATGCTTTGTCTCGTAAACAGTGGCCTTGGTTTCGTAAACTAGCCGCGGATGATGCTCAAGAACCATCACCAGTCCCAAACCTTTTTCACAGTTTGATATCGCAGCTCGAGCTGACAGACTTTTAGAGGCATCAGTTCAGTTTATTGCTTATTTATCACTGAAGGGTTGTTCACCAAGCACAATAAAATCATACCTGGCCAGTATTGGTTTTAATTGCAAGATTCAAAACATGTCAGATGTAACTCAATCTTTTCTTGTTAAAAAAAAGTGGTAACTGGCGTTGAACGCCTTGGGAAGCATTCAGATGTTCGTCTCCCTATTACACCTGTTATTTTGGGAAAGGTTTTAGCTGCGTTGCATCACGTTTGTACATTTTCTTTTGAGTCAGCTTTGTTTTCTGCCATATTTTCAACAGCCTATTTTGGCCTATTTCGGGTAGGGGAGCTAGTGGCTGAATCTCAGGTATCATCTCTTCATGCAATTCCATTTTCTCAAGTAAAGATTTTGCAGAATCCTCTAGCTATGGAACTTGAGCTTCCTCACTCTAAAACTGACCAGTTGGGTAAGGGAACACAGTTATATATTAAGGCAGTCAATACTAGTATTTGCCCTGTTTTGCATATGCAGAATTACTTACAAGTCCACCCAAAATACCTGGTCAATTGTTTGTTCATGAAAATGGTGAGCCAGTTACTCGGTATCAGTTTGGTTCTGTATTAAAGAAGGCTCTCCTTTCCATAGGCATTAACTCAAACAGATATACTTCACACTCTTTCCGTATAGGGGCAGCAACAAATGCTTCAGCTAGAGGTATGTCTGATGACGACATTAAAGTAATAGGTCGATGGGAGTCCTGCGCTTATAAATCTTACCTGCGTATCCCATTTTTACATTTAAGTTACTAACTTTGTTGTTTTCCACTCTGTCTAATTGCTGGCAAAGTCTTGCAGATGACAGATGTGACATATGGATTGTTGGGTCATCCATCATCAAGCATGCCTTTACATATGCTAGGCAGTGTACCGAGGAGGGCATTCACCTAGACTTGGCAAGATATGGCGCTTCCGTTTGGTGGCAGGGGCGCAGTGGCATGCGATGTCACCAGGTTTTGCGGACTCTTCAGATGCTCCTTCGATATGCTGATAAGCCTAACATTTTGGTGTTACATTTTGGGGGTAATGATTTTGGTCAAATACCTGCAGGGGATTTACGCAACAACATTATATCAATTCTTCAGGAAATAATGGTTTTGTTTCCATCCGTATTGTTAGTTTGGTCACAGATATTGCCTCGTTTGAAATGGCGAAACGAAAAATCCCACAAAGCTTTGAATAAGGCAAGAATGCGTGGCTGGTTCACGTGTGTCCCCCGAAAAAGGAGAGATAGGGCCATGGCAGTGTTTGCATTAATTTTTGACATTTTGTTTGATGTGTACAATTTTCGTTCGTTGAATTACTCCCTCAATTGGCTCTGCAAATTTGTTTTACGACAAAAGAAGAGCGTTATTTTGTTGATTTGCTTTGTATTTTGTTTTTTTGCGGTGAGATAAATCTCTTCAATGTTTGTGAAGTGCGTCCACCGATCCATCCATTGGACGGACCCTCAGTTGGAGGGTTTGTTGTGTCATACCTCTGTGCTTGCCTTCCCGCTTTGTGGCGGTGCAGCGGGTGGCGCATGGCGCCATCCGCTGCATTTGGCAGAATCTTGCGCGCACAGTAGTGTTGTCATAATATATATCATAATTTGAGCCATATATATGAGACAATTTTATCTATTACTTAACAAGTGAACTTTTGTTCCCAGAGTTCACTGTTTTTTTTTTCATATTCCTTTATTTTGTTCTTTGGTGTGTAAATTGAAGCCATGGCTAAAATTATGCCACTAAGATATAGTATTAATAATTAACTGAGTTTAGGTTTTGTTTTTTATTTATCCCATCTGCAATAATGGGATTTGTCGTTTATCGACATAAATCCCTTTATTGAAGCGGAGATACATTTTTTTGGCACCCCTGTTCCCTCTTCAGGTTAATTTATTATTTTAGCCGTGTTAATCTAACGCTGCACCGTTTTCTGCCTTTCCGGCTATCAAGGTCATCCATTTGTGTCGCATTGGTAAATCGGGGACCTGAAATCTGTATAATTTCTTTAGAATCATATCATTTTCTTAATATCCCACCCACCCAAAACCCCTTTTGTAAATTTTATTTTATTTTCATGTAATCTGGTTAGGTTTTGCTGTTTTATGCAGAATGAACATTGGTATTGTATTGTATTAAGTTTATGTTTGTATGGTTAGGTTTGGCTCTTTTATGCATAATGAACATTTGTATTCTTTTAGATTATACTAGTTTGGTTGGGTTTTTTGCTGCTTCTTTTTGGTTTCTATCTTCAGGTTTTTTTTCTGGCTGATGCCTTCTTGGGAGGGACTTCATCATGCTAAACCCATCGTCATGGCTTCTCTTCTCAGTGTTTTGCGAAATGGCTCAACAGTTCTTGCGCGCACACCAATTGTTATATTGCTTCATAATCCTAGTCATTTATGTAAGACATTTTAATGCAGAATCTTGCGCGCACAGCAGTGTTGTCATAATATATATCATAATTTGAGCCATACATATGAGACAATTTTATCTATTACTTGACAAGTGAACTTCTCTTCCCAGAGTTCACTGTTTTTTTCATATTCCTTTATTTTGTTCTTTGGTATGTAAATTGAAGCCATGGCCAAAATTATGCCACTAAAAATATAGTATTAATGATAATAATTAACTGAGTTTAGGTTTCGTTTTTTATTTATCCCATCTGCAATAATATGTTTAAGTTTGACGTCTAAATGAATAAAAGCTTTGTATACATATTTATTAAGGGAAACATTATGTAATTAAATCGCTGATAATCTGTAACTTTATGGGGAAAATTTTCATTTGCATATTTAATTGTTCAATTAGTAGAAGATGATAAAATATCATATCTGCTTATGAATTATGTATGTCATTTTTCTATGCCTTTTGCATCATATGTTAAAGTGTGTATCTCCCATAACTTTTTTTTTCATTTCAAGAATTCAAGAGTAGTCTATCATTAATTAATATTTGTATTAATATTCACTATGAAGCAGAGGATATTTCGCTGCCTCGGTGCTCGTCTCTAAATGACGATTTTCGTACGCAAAATAGTGCACCTGATTAGTACGATTATTAATATATCAGCTTTACTCGACTGTCGGTATTGTTTTGTAATGATGAGTTTATATATACCCAATCTGTTATGGCTTTTTATGTAAATATTTTATTTATGATGATTCTTCAGTATATATCATTTACGAAAACAGCAAAAAGCAGTGATAATTTATTTTACCTCACATGACCATCTCGTGTTATTATTTGACAATCCCTTATGTCCCAAGTGGAGCTAAAAATAGAACGCTGGGTTTCCACTTGGTATATACGTAACTACGTCATAAATGTTCGTGGGCAATGTTGCGTGAGTCCTTTTTCCGTTTTGAATCCGTCTATTAAAGATTTCTTTTTCTGCAGCACGTTTTAAATTCATCTGGCAGAGAAAGATGAAATGGAAAAAGCCGGAATTAAAGTTACCGTTGCGATAATTATTATCGGCCTACCGACAGGTAAATAAATTTCTCTATCAAACCAGTACAGGAAACAGGGAGCTGACTTAACTTTCTTACAGCTCATCCATTCCGGCATGATTACTCAGAATTATGCTGTTCAAAACACATCCACCGGTAGGAGGATGCCTCTGATCAGACGAGGGCATTCTTCCTTCTGTGTCAAACATTATCAATTGCATAGATTTTGCTAAACGACTCACTGAAATACTGTGAAGAACTGTGGAGAAAACACAGTTTATCATAATAACAGTACAATACAATTGGGATGTGTATTTTTATTTGGATTAGATGAGTGTACATCATTTTGTCTGTTTGTCTACTGGGAAGATTTTTTGTTTGGTTTGCTTTAAGGTATTAACACCCTAAAAGCTATATTCGATATCTTGCCTCGGGATGGTAATATTTCTATGAAACTATTGACACTTTGAAGACATTCAAACGCAAATATATTTCACCAAGAGTTTTTAACTTTTATCTAATTTGGGAGAGATAATCTGTATTTAAGTTAACATTGAAGCTTATTGGAAATATACATTTTCTGTGAATATGAAAAACTGAATTTGATTTATAAAAAAACTCACGTTTGCATTATATGATTCTGCTTCAAATTTCATGAAAAAATCGAATCTTCCCGTAGAAAAATGGAGAAAGTGGCTTTTCTTTTTTAGTTTTCAGGGGAGACCAACATTATCAAGGGGAGGTAATAAAAGAACTGTCACAAGTCAATTTCCCCCACAGATATTCATTGTTTGGCATTTTAAAAGTTTGAATTGTGAAGTTATAATCATTGCTTATATGGAATTGATTACTAATAGGGTTCTAAGACCTTGCCCTGCCAAGGACAGAATTTCAGCGGTGGGTGGAGGACTTCTATCTACACAAGGCCGAAAAAGTGCTGTTTCATCGCGATATAATACCACACCCAGTCACACTATCCTTACAGTCCTGAAACTTCTCTCAGGTCTTCCGAGTGCCAAGCACAAAAGAGATATTATACCAGTACCATTTATACACCTTTGGTAAGTTGGACAGGGATTCGAACCCATGACCTCCTGTTTTCAGACGCTGTGACCACTCGGCCACAGGGACCGGTATACTTGAACATTAGATATTTGTAATATGTTTAAGTACAACAATGCGTGCGTGACAATCCTAGAGAGCAGGTACATGGATACAAATTACTATGAAGCAAACGACATTTTTTCTTATCACTGATCATATTTCCTTTTGGTATCTGTGCATTTTTGCACTGACTTCATGAATATTTACTACATTTACTTCTATCTAACAATAGGCCATTGCTCTCAGAAATGAGAGGTAAACCTTCATAAATTAACGACCATTTACCGAACACATCTACATTTGCGAAATTAAAATAAGTTTGAGGTTTCCCCAGTCACTGATTGGTCAATTTGAATCAGCAAAATATACCTTGTATGTATTTGATATCGTTATATTTATGGAATGTAACGCAAATATAAACGATAACGTACGCCATACTTCTTTGCCTTTGACCTCGCGTTGTGAAACCAACTCCCGTTCGATTGAAAGTACACGTGATAGTTCAGAGTCTGTATCACTGGATACATTGCAAACCATGACGTAATCAGTCGCCGCTGCAGCAAGCTCCGCCCATTATATCAAAAGATCATGTGCAAACTATCCACACTCATATTTTCTCCAAATGAAGGCCTCACGGATCATTTTATGCAATATATTTTTTTCAGATTTTGAACGAAATGCAAGCATTTCATTGGGCGATTAAGTAGGACAAACTGTATTGCCAATCCTCTGGTGAAATGGTCTATGCTGTAAACTCAACGATGTTTGGTCTCATGCCGGACAGTTTTAACTGGAGTGTGCGAATTAGTTAACGAGAAAGAGAACTTTTGAATAAATCACGCATTTTCGCAAACGATTAAATAACAATTGATTTTTGCAAAAGCTGTTCCTCTTTCTATATTTCAATTCATTATTATTCCAATGATAAAACAACTATACTTCATTATTTGAACACTAGACAGTTTCATGATCATGTGTTTTAATTACCGAAAGACTTTTATAGACATTTCCTCTTTAATCTTTTCAGTGTACGCAGCGTTGTGTGACGAGACATTTGGAGGTAAGGTATTTTATCTCCACTCATGAATTAAAGATTTCAAGAAGATAAAACATAGTATTTAGGTCTGAGAACAATTTGCCTATCATTCATTTTAAAAAATGACAGGTGATTTAAATGTGCAAAAATTATCTTTTGTATACATGGGTATTTATCCAAACATGTGGGTATGTACTTGCAATTACTAGGTATTAAATTGAAACTTAAAATATTCATTGCTGCGTTTAACTGTAGACATCCCAAAGCAGGAAACAAAAGTGGTAATTAATATTAAGGATTTGTTAATGTAGTAGAAATATACTTCCTTGTCATGGAGCTAGCTTTTGTGGTAGCGTATTAGAGTGTCCGGCTTGCATACCGGTGGTCCCGTGTTCGATTCCGGGGCAGTATTTATATACATACAGACGTAAGTGTCGGAAATGATTACATAAATTATATTTTTTAATGAATGTTATATGTGAAAAATGTAAAGTAAAAATAAGGATAAACTTGAGAACAGGCATGCCCCGTTAATCCGGACCTAAGTATATCGGGATAAATGAAGGATCACATTACAACAATAAATGTATATATATATATATATATATATATATATATATATATGTGTGTGTGTGTGTGTGTGTGTGTTGTTTGAAGGATGATGTGAATGATGAGTGGGATGAAGGGGGTGGGGGTGCAACGTGTCCAACTTCTGTGGCTAAAGCATGTTGAGTCAAATTACACCAGAATGTTTCTGTATAGGAGGGATTCAATAAAGGGTGGGGTGGATTGAGGGAGCTCAAACAACAGCATGACATAAGGCCTAATATAATATGTAATACATGTTTAATATGTAGGAATGTTCCATTGAAATTCGGCACTACTGCGGTTCTTGTGCCAACTAGTGCGTTCGAGAGTGATATAAAACGTAATGTTCATATGTTGTTTACATTATTTTCAGACCCTTGCTCTGGCAATGTCAGCATACCACTCCCAAACATGGACACATCTCGAGCCCTTTCAGACACGTGCACATCAAATGGATGTGACAAGAACGATCTTGACCCAAACACGTGGTACCGAATCGACAACAACGTCTATCACACGTGTCCAAGTACTAGCTGTGATAACTTGGTCTGTGCTTGTTGGCATCACACGTGCTAACGGTGTAATCTGTATTTTACAGAATGAATGCATAGATTCAAAGTATTACATTTAGTAACGTTATATATTAAAAATATCCAAAATATAACAAACCCTTTAAAGAGACCCCCCCCCAACACACACACACAATAGATTGATTTCAAGAAGTTGTATTTGTTATTATTTTTTTAATCAGTTAGTTAACTAAATAAACTAAAATAAGAAAACATTATTTATTTTTTTTTTTTTTTTTTTTATACTCTGACAGACCCTATAGGTCTCCTTGAAGATGGTATCAGAGAGCAGCGAATTAACGTCAAAATCGGGGGAGACTGTCAAGGCCGGGAGTATACTGTGTTCACAAAGAACTGCAGTCACACCACCGTGCTATGTCTAGCAAGTTCTCTGACAGATTGCTCGGAAAGGCTGTTCCTAGGTATGTTAATACCAGTTAGTTGTGCACTTTTAAAGCAGTTAAAAAATCTTAAGCATCGCCTTTCCCATTCATATCTAGATGAACTCGTCACAAGCATTATCACAAACTTAAACGTTCTATTGCGTTAACAAGGTCAACAACTGACTACCTGTTGTCCAATTTGGCCATGTGTCAAATTGATTACATCTGTAATCACTGAAGTCATAATTTACGTAGTGTGTTTGCTAAGGTATCATGTCTCATCGACTGTGTTACATTAATTTGGTAACATTTGACATAGTGCTACCTCTGAAACAAGTGGTATGATGCTATTCATGTCACTGCAGAACCCCTCTCTAAATATAACATTATCTTTTAAGCAAATTACTTTAATTTCATGGGAATTAATGAAATAGAGTGTTCTGTCAGCGAAATATAATCCATGTCATTAAACATAGTGTATTATTAAACATATAGCAAAGACTATAACAAAACAATTCACATACACAATATACAAACTGGGGCTAAACTTGAGTCCCGCGCTCGTTGAAATTGTATCATCTCTCGATGATATATATTCCATTGGCCCTCAAATCAAAAAATAAATATCCTCTATATAACCTATAAAAAATATCACTCTTGCCGGTTCCTAAGTTGGACCAATACTTTGTGCTTGAAAATGCCTTGAAAAATCCTTGTCGACAACGGGGTTCGAACCCTCACCCTTCACCCTTCTGGTATACAGTCAAGTAATTGTACCAGTATAATTTATGATGATCTTATGCCATGTCATTTAACAGTATATTAATGTACCTGTTCACAAGTTACGTTGTTTGTGACGATTATTCAGCTTAGCTACTCACAATATATACTTTATTTGACGAGGTTATAATATATGGTATTTTTGAGCCCATATTTTTGAGGCCTAGCATTTTTTACATTATTATGAGTTTTTTACATCTGAATTTGAATTGCAGACGGCAATCTCCAAACCAGTCCGGAATCGAGGGACGAGTCGAGTGACGAGTCGATTGACGAGTCTAATGAATCGTCTGCCACAAGAATGTTGGCAATGATGAGTCTCATTTCCTTGAGCACTGTGGCAATTTTATTTAATTAGTCAATCCTTATCGAACTCCGGCTCCAATCTGTGTGAGGTCTCCTGCATGGAGATTGAATCCACATACGTTGAGCCCACAGAAATTGAATATTTACGTCATACGTAGACCGCTAGAAGGAGACCTGTCCGTAATATGAATTACGTATGGGAAAGATATTTTAAAATATCATACCTCATTTACATAAATTATTATTGATTCAGTATGAACATATTGGTTTTCGAAACAAGCAAATCCATCAGGTGTACATGGTTGAGAAAATATACCAATATGTTTTGATAAACAACTGCGAAACCAAAATATGAACAAAAAACGTTTTTCGAGAATATTGAAAATAAATTTTAGTACGAACTATTTTTAATGCCAAAAAAATAATGGAAATTTCCCAGAGGGCGAGCGCTATATATAGCATAATGACGTCCAAGACTATTAGTTGCATTAGGGGTGTCTTTCTGAAATTACCTAATCATGACTGAGTATAATCGGAATCCCGGGAAGTTATTATAGCTCAGCTGTGCCGCTGTGTTTAAAATAGATTGGGTTTTACCTGTTCAAAGGCCGATTCTTTTTCATGTACATTGCGACCAAATTTACCCCGTGCGTTGCTTTGACCAAAAAACTGCCCAATAAAAAATCAACAACCTTATGATTTATTATATAATAAGTTTTAGGATACCAAAAGTTCCTTCCAGAGCATTTCTTAACTTTGAGATATAGAGTGAGGGCTTATATGGGTTTAATCAAAGGTCTTGTGACGTTACCAAAATTTCTGACGAAAATCAAGCTGTAAATAAGTTCATATTATCATGGGAAATAAATAATATTTTCATAATTTTTATCAGTGACATAACTTTACATGTCATAGCACATCTATGCATACATTTACATATATGATTGATAAGACACGCATGTAATGAATGAATGAATTATGAATTGAAGCGGATTTTCTTGCAATTTCAAGTGCAACGCCCTAATAAATTATCGTCATTGCCACGGATTGCTGTTTCGTATGGTTTCTTGCACTTGATAGGATATGGGCTTAACAGAAACTTACACGTCATCAAAAAGCTAAAATGGCCCATAACATGGCGGATCGAGGTATTACGTTACTTCACGCTGGTCCCCATCTCATCGAAAGAATTCTGAATGACAAATAGTACTGAGCGGGCAAACATATTTTCAGGTGCTAGTCTTATATACAGTGGAGCTATCGTTTCAGTTGTCAAAAATACGATTGATATACGATTGAAATACGAACGATATACGATATGCGATATAAGTTGTGAGAAAGCAGGTTTGAATCACTATGCGATTCAATACGCTACGATGCGATGTGTTCTTAATCTGATACCATACGATATGCGATCCACGATAGGCGATATGTGGTACACGGTAAGCACGGTTTACATGACATTATTATAATAAATTATCTGTAATCTTATTTTGACTACAGGTTCAGCAATATGCAAAAACAGTATGTTGATAACAATATTTGCCATCACGTACAACTGGTTAAACGTGTGTTCATCTGAAATAAACGACCGAAATAAACATATAGATTATTATATTAAAAAAAAGTTTTAGTCCTTCAGTTGTAAAGAGCCAGACCTTTTTTTACTATATATATCATTAACAACGAGATTCGGTATGGAAATATACTTATAGAATGTCTGCTTCGGAATATAATAGTTCTATGATGAATATTTAATTTATAAAAAAACTTTAATAATGGTATAATGGGTATAAAAAAAAACACCAAAACAATGATATGAATGAAATTAATTAACGACAGAAAATTGGTACAGTTTATGTTACATAAGTGCCCTATAGTGTATGTATGTATGTATGTATGTATGTATGTATGTACACATAGTTATTCTAAGCTACTTGTAATTGTAATTTGATGTATAATATCTGACTAAGCTACCCAGTGACACTACTTAACATCCTGGTTCTTTCGGTGATAATGTTTTTACAATAGGCCTGCGACCATCTTTCATATTTTCTGTCATGCTGATTAGGACCGGTAATAATATTCATATTGTGTACACTTCGATTGTTCCTACCTCGCCTTGGGGTTTGATTGGGGGTGTGGCTTAGTGACGATATACCGGTACCGGCGATAAATAAAGGTGACATATCCGGTCAAAAGAACACGTATTGTTTCCGCTGATAAAAAGGTATGGCACGCGTCTGGTGTTTTGAAATTCAATTACGTTGATTAAATATACACCTACATGCATACATGTATAGAGACATGGAAAAAATAAATCAAAGATATATTTTAAGCGAACGATATGCCAAAGGGCAGAAATTATTGTAGAGTATTAGTTTGTAGTTATTGTAGATAATTAAGTATATGTGACACTTTTCTTGGCTGAATTAAATTAAACCACGGCTGATACTAATGATCTGACGAAAGGCTTTATCATATTTCATAACATGCCATAATTACAATAATTAAGCAGAACAAGTCGTTCCTTTAGTAGCTGATTTACAATCACAGAAAAATATATTTCAACGACATTTGAGTCCAAACTTAACTTTCTAATTGGTGATGATGATATAAGCAGCTCCGAGAGGTGTTGCGAATTTGTGTTCCAGTTAAAACCTGACTTGATTCCCAACATAGAGCGTGATGGGACTGCTGGGTCTTATACAGCTCCTATTAAAACAACACAAAACGGAAATAGATACTTTAAATGTTAAATACATGTAATACATAAATTTACAAGGTTTCACTCACACACCCTGGCTTCGTGTGCTCGAAAATACTTATATCGATCTCAAGCCTATACACAAATTTGCTCAAATTTGAGTTTTAGTCTGATAATGATATTTAAACTGATGCTTAAGCAGTATTCTTGAAATATACCTAACTCAAATAAATGCCCCGGCTTGCGTACTAGGGAATATATTCGATAACATTTTGGACGGGTTTTTCACCGAAACAATCCGTGGATTGATGATATCCAAACGGGCGTCGGGCATTTTATTAGCTCACCAATGCACAACGTGCTCAAGGTGAGCTATTGGGATCACCCTCCATCATTCATGCGTCGTCAACAATTTGCTTAAAAGACATCTCCTCTGAAACCGCTGAACCTCCACAATAATTGCTCAAATAGACTTTTTACATACAGAACTATGAAACTCTCCTCTGAATCCGATGTCAGAATTTAATTCCCTTCGGCACAAATGGTCAACTTATAATCATCTACTATATTTGCTAAAATGAGGTTGAAATTTAAAAAAAATATGAAGCTCCCACGCGGTTGGCAAGTTTCCTTAAATCATCTTTAGAAAATTTCGAAAATCATCTTCTCTGAAAATAATGGACAGAATTTAAATTTCTATTG
This sequence comes from Solen grandis, assembly GCA_021229015.1. Classification (NCBI taxonomy): domain Eukaryota; kingdom Metazoa; phylum Mollusca; class Bivalvia; order Adapedonta; family Solenidae; genus Solen; species Solen grandis. The sequence continues at coordinate 403 of JAIFHC010000721.1, read as the reverse complement.
GCACATTATTAGTTTGTTGCGTTTTTATCACACCCGATTGCTTGATAATGATACCTGAAATTACAATTGTATAACAAATATTGCTAAATACATTGTAGTATTTTAATATTTTTTGTCATCTTAGTTTATTATTTATTTTTTATTTTTTGTAAATAAAGAATTGCAAAATGTAGTTCTAGCATATATAATATTTTAAGTAATTCATAGCTCTAAGTGTTGTTGGTAGATTTCGAGGAGGATAATTTAATTACAACGTATATAGAAAATAAAATAGCTACTTTGTTTTTACTTAATTAGCAATCTTCGAGATACTGGTGATTATACGTACATTATTACATATATGATTGATACATACAAACCTCTTGTGTCGTTATGGTTCAAAATCCATTTCATTTTAAACCCC